>VUQK01003160.1:15600-27732 GCA_015106715.1 Bujurquina vittata | reverse complement strand
TTTTTTTAAGTCTTCTTTTTCTTTCTTTCTTTTTTTTTTTTTTTTTTCCAGTGCTCTTTTTCCTTTCCCTCCATCGCCCCGCTGTGATGTTAAGTGAGCTAGTATTTTTGGACTTCCAGCACAATGCCAGAAACCATCAGACTTCTTAGCTTTCCCCTTTGGCGGTCCGTGCAACCCCACTGTCAGTGAAGCCCAAAGGCAACAGCAAAGCTGACTGAGTGTTCAGTAGCAAAGTAGTAGAGTTTTTAAAAAAGTGAAAATAATAAAGATCTTCAGTGATTTATTGGCAATTTATTGAGTCTTTGGAACTGCTCTTGTTTTTAAAAATCTGAGTTTTAGATGTTTTAGGCACAGAGCTTTGGAAACAGAGTTTGTGCAAGCAGTGATGCAGATCCAGGGCTTCCTAAGGGTTGAGGCTGGTGCCTAATGAGGGTCTCAGGGTGCTATGCAGGGTGGCGTAGGTCAGCCTTACATCCACCTGCTAGAAACCTCAGGAAACCCTGTTTTGTGTGCTCTGAAAGGGAGCATCTGGACAGTGGCTGCTTCACACCCCCTGGAAACACTTAAAGCTGTGCATGGAAAGTCTCACGTGCTGCATTTCAGAGCCCACAAACACACACTTTTCTTCTGCCTGTTGCTTGTCTTTAATGTTGCTGCTATCAACCATCAGTTGTTGTCACCAGCCAATCTTTACACCAGGCACCACAGCTGTAATCACTGAGCTAATATATCTTGAGGTGGGGGGGACATAAACAGCACATGAAAACAGTGTAATTTGGCCTCTAATTACAGTGCTGTGATTATGGAGAGTTGTGCGAGAATTTTTAATCAGGACCAATCTGCTTTAGAGCCCTGGCAACATTCAAGATAGATGGAGATAGGACGCAGAGAGGATGCCTTCACAGTTTTCAAATATCCAGTTGATATTGGCAATTTAGGCAATTAATTTGAAGAATGGCTGAAGAAATATAGAGGGATTAAAATTTGGAGACTAAGAAGAGATGGATAATATCAGGGGCTTTAAAAAACGTATTCCTGACATAGCACAGAGTCACTCTTCATTAAAACAGATGTGAAACACTGCATTTGTTTTGGCTGGTTCGTTTCGAGTACCTCAATCAGGGGGTATTACAGCAAATCAAGAGGTGAACAGTCGGAGAACCGAGGAAGGAGGACCTGAGGGATCCCACTAAACGAAAAGGGACTCGTTGATAAAGCAAGATAAAGGCAGAGTGAAAGATGGGACAGCAGGGAGTTGTGGCCAGATAGGAATGAGAGAATTTTGTTGGAACGCTTTGACACGCCGAAGCCCAAAATCTCATGCTGTGGTTTGTACTTCTGGGTTACCATGTCCTTATCGCCCTCTCACACGCACACTTATTCCTGCTCTCCTTCTGTCTAAGAATGATTGACAGGAAAATTGTGGAGCGTGAAGTCTGTCCCTCTCTCGTTCTCTCTCTCCGTGGATTACAACTATTACAGAAGGATCGGGAAAAGTGCAGGAAATGTTATAATCAGGTTCGCATTAGCTCTGGGGCCTCGTGAACCCGGCACTGTCAACGTGGGTCTCACTGCACTGAAACGGTTTTTGGAAAATGAGAGAGGAACAGAGCACGGCGTTGGGAGCAATTAGGCCCTTTCAAGCCTCGACGCTGCATCCAGATATTTGGGAAAATCTACGGAGGTTTTGGCGAGGTTAGAGGTGACAAAGCAGAACGGCAAAATCTTGTGTGTGCTTTCACCGTCGCTGGAGGAGTTTCTGGCTCTCGGGCTCTGCGGGTCTCTGTTTACTGTGCTGAAGCCCGAACACAGTGTCGTTGCTCAACTTTTTTCCATTCCCTTCTTACAATGATGGGAAGGAAATTCCAGTGAAACTGAAAGGTGCAGATTTTTATTAGCAGAAGAAAACATTTAGGAACGCAAGCTGAGTGCTGCTTTGTGGTGACGGTGGGCCGTAGGAGGGCCTTGTTTAAACTCCAGCTCAGGTTTAAACCCTTGCTTTATTGGGAAATGTGGCATTGAGGGTTGCATAGACCCGGGGTGATGTACTTTATTCAGAAAATGTGATTGACAGCTGAGCAAGAAACAGCCTAAGTATGACGAACTCTGTTATCTTTGGACTAAATTAAAATTTGGAGAGAATCTGCCCTCATTTAAGCATTCTTTAGTCATCCAGTCATCTATATCTGGTCAAGACTGAACTTCTTAAAAGCTCACAGGGCCTTAGACGCGTGTTTAGGTAACTTAAAGAGAGTGCCGGGAGGCTAGAAAAATCCAGATGCTCTGCTTTTTTTTGAATGCCTCGTGAAACGCCAAGCTCATGTCATCGTATTCACTGCTGGGCAAAACTCACCTAAGGCTGGAACCAAGACAGCAGACAGGTTCAGCTCAAACACACACCCAGATGAGCCCCGCCTGCACCCGCACACACATCCAACAAGAGCACAGTGAGATAAACACACCGGTTGCCCTGAAGAGAAGTTGGGTTTCATTGTTTAATGACTTTGCTATTCCCTTTGCTAATATTTCACATATGAGATAAAGATTGCTCCCATTTGAGGAGGAAAAAAAAAAACGAGAGCAGGCATCCATCTTTCTCTCACTGACTCACTTGCTGCCTTTTCATTCCCCCTTAAATCTTGTGCGCTCAGTCATTTTTGATCTGATTTCCTCAGACAACTCAATTACGTTGGCCCGGGCCCATTTGTTTTCGAACAAAATATTAGAGAATGGAGTTTGTGAGTCATAAGAAACGTCTTTCAACCTATTAGTCACCTTGTTTCTTGACGGCTTCTTGCAAAACGTCCTTTTTGTCCAGCATCTGAGCGAAGAGAGAAAACAGAGCAACACATGTTTGCACAAAGCAGGGTGTACACATAGAGCAGCAGCACAGGCTTCACGCACACACAGCTCATGAACGCGTATGTTCAGCGACATTCCAATAAATCCTCATTGACCCCGATGAACTCTGCAAAATTAACCCCTTTTTTTCCCTCCTTGCTTTCAGAAACCACAGACCATGGATCAAGTAAATGTGACAAGTGAGTAGACTTTCTCTTACGCCGCAGGCCAGCTCAAGTCATTTACATTTACAAGCGGATCATAACGCTCTCTGTTTTGCTCTGTCGTGCGCATGTTTCACGTGTTCATCAGTGGCAGTGGCGGCCCCGGAGCTGCACAGAAGGAGAAGGTGAAGGGCAGAGACGAGACATACTGGAAGGAGATCAACGCCGCTATGGCCTTGACCAATTTGGCGCAGGGGAAGGACAGCGCCTCTGGGACCACCAGCTGCATTATCCAGAAGTCCTCTCATATTGCAGAGATCAAGACTGTTAAAGTGCCACTGGTGCAGAAGTATTAGCCCTGATGTCGTCCCGTCCCTCTATGCAAACCAGCAAACATTCCTGTTTCTGCAAACTCACCAGAGTCCAAATAAACTCCCCCCCTCCCTCCCTCACCCCCACCCCCAAAATGAAAAGAACTGTTGTTTAAAGGGGGGGGGTGTTTGAAGTCAGGAAGTGTGAGGCAAAAAGAGAACTTTCATTCTTTTTGGTTGTTATTGGTGTCTAAAAAAAGTTCAAAAGATGCCTTGACTATCCTTTTCTTTTCCTGGGCTGATTTGTGAGTATTAGCTTAGCTGCAGTATTTCCTACAAAAAAAAAAATTTAAACTTTTGTAATGTTAACTTATTTTTATTTCTTTATTAATTTTTTTTTAACGCTACAAATTTTGTATTTTGCCAAAGTGCCTTTGTTATTCAGACTAATAACTCACTGACTGTGGTCGATGGAGGGCACAGTTACTGAGGTGCCTCTGGAATATTTTTAGGGTCCCAGTCACGATTCAGGATTCGATTTGTGAATGAAAACCCCCCCGCAACAGCATGTGCCTTAAGGGCTGAATGAGCTCACCAATCCGAGGCACTGATGAACTCAAGTGGCACGCACTCACACGGATACACACTGGGCTTAGAAAATGCCCAGCGTGGAGTCTCTGAAGGCATTGTTCTTGTTTTGACTGGAGTCTTCATTCTGACTGTAAACTGAACTCTGTCTCAGTCCCACCCACGTCGATGGCGGGCCAACAGAAACTGCTGGATGCGTAGATAAGCAGCCAGCTCTCTCCTCCTTTGTCCACATCGCAGCCTTGGATTTCATTAACCAGCGAAGGATTCCTTTCTTATCGTGGCTTTTACTTGCTCGAATGTGCACATGACGCTCAGCTGGACCCAAATGAAGGCAGGGTGACAAAGACATACGCAGATGAGGCGTGCTTTAAGGTTCAGTGCAAGAATGCCATGACCTAAAAGGGATGTTTTTGCTTTGCATTATCAGTGTTTTATGTGGACAGTGTTGCCTTTTCACGTCTATGCTCAGAACAAGATGGTCTGGTATGAAAGAGAAGGAAAAAAAAGCCACCACCATGAGCACCCCCAGCCCTTTGATCCTCAGCCCTCTCAGCTGTTTAGCATTACATTCTAATTGCTGTTTACAAGGAGCCAGAGGATAGGCTTAAACGTTTGACTTTCTTCCCCACGCTACTTTTTTTTTGTCTCCACTTCAAAAATACATTTCAGTATTATCTTTTTGTCGGCCAAGCAAGTATTTGTTATTGTCTGCCTGTGCGTGTCTGACTGTTTTGTTTTTGATCAAAACTCAAGTTTCTCTGAACTCGAGCATCAAGTGCTTCTTTTGTCATCCGGTGGGAAGAGTCTAGAATGCGCTTGTGTACGGTGCATACGCTCTAAACGTTTGTGGGGATTGATGAAAGCTTCACAAACGGGGGGGGGGGGATCAAGTTGAAGTTGGCTCTCTGTGCTGACTTTAATTTTATGTATATCTTCAAGGTACTGTTTTATATGTGTCAAAATGTACACTCCTTCAGAAATTGTGCAGTTTTCCTTATTCTTTTTTATTCTTTTTTTTTTTACAACCATGACTGCTTCTGGTCAAGGACTCTGAGAGGGAGTGAAGCTGCACAAAGTGACTTTTTGACCTTTTTATGTGTCTTGAATGTGCAAACTGTTTTTGAAAAAGCTGCACTTACAGTTCTTGGTTGTCAGTGGAGATGTTTTTACATAAAAACGAATGGAAGGAAAAGAAATGAAGGACGACTCTATGTTATTCCTGTTAGCGTGCCTATGGAAGTATTATGGAATGAATCACACTAGCCAATCCCCGGGCACTATTT
Organism: Bujurquina vittata; assembly: GCA_015106715.1. NCBI lineage: Eukaryota > Metazoa > Chordata > Actinopteri > Cichliformes > Cichlidae > Bujurquina > Bujurquina vittata. The sequence continues at coordinate 22,542 of VUQK01003160.1, read as the reverse complement.
GCTTACGCAGGGGGCTCCCACATGTGTTTTTTGTACACCTGATCCAGGCAGGGTAGCTGCGGGGTACTGCCGGACCCGCTCCTTGTGTTTCTAATCGCACTTCTGAACCTCTGGGTCACTCGTGACCCTCACACCTCACACGATACCCGCCTTCTGGGAAGCGGCAACGCAAAGGAAGGAGGCTCCAGAGACAACAGAGCTGCCTTTGTTGTTCCGACCTGCCATCGTTTCCCAAAAAAACGGCAATATGAGTACAAACAAAGCCAAGAGTTTGGTACTGTACATGCCTTTCTCCAGCACAAACCCTGCTTTCACAACCACGCTGACAAATGGTCACGCAATGGTCTATTAAAGCTTATAAATTATTATTTCAGACTTTGTCAAAACAAAGACAGTGGTGACCATAGTTTGGTTCTTTTATTGTTAAGTTATATAAATTGAATTGTTTTGTTTATCTGTTTGTTTTGTTTTGATAGAGACTGGATTTTCAATCCAATGACCAAACGCATATCTCCTCGTCGTGTCCGATTTGCTCTCATGTAAAATCTCTTTTATAAAAAAAAAAAAAAACAGTTGTTACTTGATGAAAGCAATGAATAAACCTCTGAATGAAATCAGCGGGTTCTTGTGTTATTTTTTCCCCGTTACTAGCGACATGAGCAACCACTGGAAGTTGTGTTTTTATTGTAGATATAAAGAAAGTTGGTGAGATGTGTGAGACCAAATCTGGGGTTTGTACATAAAAAAACTGAATACTGAAAAAAAAAAACCACATTAAAAAATATATATAGACTACATGGCACTGAGGAGACCTGTAATAAATCTATTTGGGTTTATCGCTATGAGTAAACCCTCTTAACGTTACTTGATTGAGTTATGACAATTGGAAGATATTTCACATGGTAATAATTCTCCAAATAGCCCCAAATTACACACAGCAGTGTCATTGTTGTTATCATTCCAAAGCTTGCAGTGAGACAACATTCAAACACAAATGCTGTAAATAGTCACTTTGGGCAACTTCAGCTTTCTTTTGTATATGTAACGAGGTTAAGGCCTTAATTCCAGCTATGGCCCACTGCTCAACGCTAAACGCAATACAAAGGATGTTTGTTTATGACACAAAAGGCGTGGTGGTTTTTAAGAGCTAAACAAACTAATCATGACAAACCGTTGGGAGAGCTGAATGTACACAGCAGCGAACTGCGTCGACCGCATGCCACACATTAGTGGTTTGGGCCCCAACGTATGCTATCTCATGTGTATTTTTGCTACCTTCACAAGAGTGTTTGACTTTATTTGTTCTACTTGGGATCACATTAAAAATCTGTCTCTTTGGAGTTCAAGAGAACCGGAAGAATGGCTTTGAATGTAGGTTTCATAAAGTCTGGGTTTTCTATATCCTCTGTCATGATGTGGATATCTACTATGGTCTGCACCTATAATTTGAATATTTGCGGCATAGTGGATTCTGCATGATAAAGTCAATAGACTTTATCATTATGCTTTTATGCAGTGATGTGGCACTGGGGAAAGACTGAATTTTCCTCCTTTTCCTCGGGGCTCAGTCCTTCCTGTATATTAATGGTTCTACCACGCCACTGCTTTTCCCAAACCTGAGCTCTGCCATGGAGCTGAGGCCAAGACCTGTCTCTTGGCAGGAAAGGAGCAACAAGCAAGCTACCCAAAGAGGAAACAAGGCCGCGAGGGTTTTGTAAGATGGTGACAGAGTTTTCACCAAGCTGGTAGCAATGAACCACCACAATCGGGCTGGTGTTGTAAGACGCATCCTGTGGTTTCATTATGAATCAGAACCCATCGGTACACAAAATGCCCCACCAGTTTTCCTGTCGTACAGCTGTCTCTGGAACTGTGAGATGGCTTTCGCTGACACTTCCTGAAATAATCCTTTCAGCTTTTTTGACCTCTCATCCCTCACTGCACTTAGCTGGCCGAACCCCAGATTCCCTGAGCAACATTTTCCATTGAAAACCTAAGTGATATTCCACTCTGCCTATAGCTTTCCCATTCACCGTTTTTCTTTCTTTTTTTTTTTAAATCTGCACCTCCTCTGTGTTTGCTGTTGAAAGATGTGAAAGAGGGTGTAGACGGTTAGCTCGGAGCAGGAGACGCACAAGTGGAGATTCTCTGGACTTCACCTTTAGCATTTTGTTTGCCACAAACTAAACCGGGTAAAACCACACAGACTGACATCTAAGAACGCAAATCATTTCACATTCGATGAATAAATATGACTCCAGTGGCATGCTGAAATAATTAGCTGCCTTGCTGTGAAGGATGCTCCGAGGAACTTTAGAGCCGGGACTTTGTCTTTTGGACACAAATACGAGGGAACCGCTGGGCCTAATTGTTAGATTCCTGAAAGGGCTGACTGATTAAAAATTCATCCGGCCTTGCAATCATTTCGGGTTTGGGACTGTTTTGGATCAACTGTAACTTCACGGGTGTTTAAGGAAGGCGAGACATTAAGGCCACCGCTTAGATCATGAACGCCGTGTGAACAGGACTAATCACACGGGAGAAGAAAGGTCAGCGAAGCCTTGTTATTACAAATTACACCATATAAATGATCATATTTTCCCAGTGGGCGCATCTGCACTGTAGATGAGTTTCACTTTAGTTTGCATGATTCTGGGAGCGAGGAAGCATTTGCTGGTGCTGAAGAGGAGCTATACTGCACAGTGCGTACACAGATAAACTAAAAAATTACTTTTATGCAAGCAGTATGCAGTGTTGAGCCATGTGTTAATTCAGCATTAGCTCTGAAGACAAAGAATCAGATTCCTACTTCTGAGATTATGTTTGTTTTGTCTTGTGTTCTGTTTTATCATCTCTCGTTTACTTTCTGTACTTCTCTTTCTTGATCCCACTGTTACATTAAAGCCACGTTTCTCTGCGCTTCTTCTCGGCATTTCTTTATTGCGGGGTGGTTTCTGACTCCCCTCCTTGTTGAGCTAACCTAAGGCAGTCGAAAAAATATTTCCCGTCTTCATTTCTCATAATAAACCTCTTCACAAACCACCAGGAACAAGATGGAGAGAGTTGTGCTTACACGGACCCGCAAGTAAACACAGATATTTTTTTTTTTTGTTTTTTGCCAAACGAGGACACGCTGGGTGTTATTCCAGGTGGACGTCATCTCCGTTTTGTTTTGTGAGAGGGTCTGCGGGAAAGTTGTGACACATGCCAGTTTTAAACAAAAAAAAGGTCAATTGCACTTGTAAGAGCAGAGTGTGGAGGCATGCGCATTGTTCTGACCTGAGAGCACTGGGAAATGGATAAGTGTAGGTGGTTGAGTTGCCAGAGTAAACTGCTCTCACAGAAAAGGAGACGCGCTTTTCGTGAAACGGAACAGGAATGGGTCTTTGGGGGCGAGGGACTGCTTTGATACCTGGTGTCAAGTTTTCGCTTTCATTCACATGATTTCATCCACCGCAGTCACTCCTACATGCACCGCGCCGTGTTGTCGGCAAGAAAACGCTTACGCAGAGTCCAACCACGCAAATCATGTGCTCCTCTTCTCTGTAAACTGACATAATCCCAGTCACAGGCTCACCACAAAATGCTGCAACACAACAGCTCTCATGTTCAGCGCTGTTGTCCAGAGGTTAGTCCGATCTCTTTGGTCTGTTTTCCTCCATCATCCAAACAGGCCCACCATGAACTGCCACATGGACCAGAGCTCTCTGTTTGTTTATTGGAGCATAATAGTTGTGAACTTCCTCCCTGGATCCCTTGTCTCAGTCCATCCGAGAGTCTCTCTCTCTCTTTCTCTCACACACACACACACACACACACACACACACACACACAGTAACAATAACAATGCTGGACAAGTAGTTAAGCTGCCTGCACCTCAGCTGTTTCCTAACAGCCTAAATCCTGGTAATTGGCCTTCCCCCGAGCTTCCGAGACAGGCCGACTAAACAGCTGCTGCAAACAACGACACCCCTTCCAGAGGTGCCAATGCACAGCTGCCAACACAGGATCAGGGGCAGGCAGAATGACATGCAAGCTACGGGGTGAGAACTGGTGCTTTTGCTTCTGTTGGTGCAAACAAAAGTCAAGAAGACATATCTCTTTTCATATACAAATGAAATCCCCTGATGAAAGTCAGTATCTCTGGGTTTCAGCACTTAAAATTACCCTGAGAATGTTTTGAACTCCTTTTTCTTTGAGTTGGACTTCAGCTTATTCACACTCATTGTTTGGAACTGACAAACTCCATCGCTGCTGGCCTTCCAGGATCCAACCTCATCAAAGTACAATGCATCTCATTTTAGGTCCAAAGGGGAATGGAGGAAGGGCTTGAAATGCCTCAGGACTCAATGTACTTGGCTCTTGTTCGCCCAATTTTGTACTTACTTTCAGAACGAGTTACTAATAAACAGCGTTTTCTTGATCTGCTCCTCCATAGTTAGCCAGAGTGTCAGATTAGCTGCACTCTGATCACTGGTCTGAATGCTGGGATGCTGGTTCCCAGCCTGGGAGTCAAAATTGGCTATGGGAAGAGATCACAGAGAGAGAAAATTTGCATTTTCTCTCTCCCATCTAACTCCTCCAACCAGACGAGCATGTGAATAGAAACACCCTATAAATAGTAACGCCAAAGACTACATAGACATTTGGCTTTACAGTTGGCATGAACCCCACTTTCTTCCATATAAGTTCTCTGTTTAACCCATTCAAACACCGCATCCCACTGCCAATGTGGACACGTTTTCTGAAGCCTGAAACCAGATCCCAGAAGAGGTGCGGAAGTCAAATTTCCAGATAACTTTAATTACAATATGGTGAAAGGTTATTACTGCATTTTTCCCAGTGATGCATAGCCCAACTTTAAGAGCCATTTGTTCAGTTGCGTCATTTTTAGTGCAAGGCTGATTTTTTTTTGTCATGACAACGTGACATTAACCAAAGTTTAATGTTAGGGTTAGAGTAGTCTAAATTCTGCTACTGCAATCAAGGAAAAGGTTCATGACACAATCATCACTATCTTATCAAAGTCACTGTCAATGTCATGTCATCTAAAACAGCGTCAACTTTGCTTAAAAACAACTTTTTTTTTAAGCTTTAATATAGCACTCCTATTGGAACATGGAAGACCTGCAAATCAAAGGTCATGGCAATGAGGTTTCATAACTTTCATTTCAAACAGGCCTTATTGTTCAGCTGGAGGAAACCTTTCATTTAAGTCTTATTTGGGCTCCTGTGAATGAACTTTGGGTGTTGCCAGTTAGCAAGGCAGCGTAATTCAAAAATAACACTCATGGCAGCACGATAAGCCATGATTGCATGATTGTTGTTTTCGCATTTTGTGGTGTCACCAGCAGCCACTCTGCCCTCCAAAGCTGATATGACTGCCCATTCCATGTGGGGTAAAACCTCAGCCAGGCACTGAAATGTGGGTTTCAGCCCGATGTATTGAGGAGTTGAGGAAAGTGGAATCTTGCAAGGTTTGCAATTTGCACAGAGGGCGCCTCATTGAGGTGGGTGCATCATGCTTCCACTTTCCACACATTTAAAAAAAGAAATTCTTGGATTTGTTTTTACCTCACACAACTTTAACTATTGATCTGGCAGAAAAAAACAGAAATAGATAGAAAAATGAGAAATCACGATGCTGTGATTTTTTTTTTGAAACATGCAAACATATATGGAAAACAGTATATACAGTACACAGAGTTTGTGCAATTCAAACCTTTATTCTTCCACGTGGTCTGAACTCTCTGAGGCAGCTTCCTCTCATTTCTTTAAGTAGTCTTCAGGAATAGTTCTCCAGGCTTCCTGAAGCACATTCGAAGCTCTTCTTTGGATGTTGGCTGCCTTTTGGTCCTTGCTCTCTCAAGATGATCCCACACAGCTTCAATAATGTTGAGGTCTGGGCTCTGGGGAGGCCAATCTATGACTGATAGGGTTCCATTGTGGTTTTCTATCCAGTTATGCGTTTTACTGCATTTTAACATTTTGTACTTCAACATCAATGTTAATCTCATCTGCTCGCATAAAAGAGAAGATTCCCTCCATGGTGCCTTTCCCATAATGGCACACATAACCACTACTGTATATTTATATTTTTAGCTTCCCTTCAGTGTCCAGAGTTTTCAAATTTGTACCGTTAAGATTGATTTCAGGTTTTTAGGTAGTTGTGAAGTTCTGTTCAATACAGAATTATATGATCCTTTTTGCCCACTGTTTACCTGTATGATATTATGTGCATAAATATCATTTTACTAATTATGAATGAATAAAATACCCATAAAGGCCTATGTTGGGCATTGAAGTGGGCAGTCTTATTTTTCATTGGATCCAGTGCCCATACTGAGATGTTGCTTGAATTCGGGGAGCAGAGAGCATTCCCCACCAGCCGGGCTGAATTTGAGGAGCAAAAGCAGCACACTGCAGAGTAAAACAGAAGCCACAGCCACTCGCAATGTAATGACAGCCGGGGGAATCACAAACAAGACATAGAGGAGAGCATGGCCTGGTGTCTCTGTGTAATATTTCATCACAGAAAATCTAAATAAATTCCTTACTACAGTCAAGTGTAACCACGTCAATGTAGCAGATGTAAGAAATGGCAGCTGCTGGAGGAATGTGGTTTGGCAGCAAGTACGGCCCGGAGAGAGACTGGAAGGTCCTCTCACGTTAACACTTTCTGTGTTTGGGAACACAAAAATACATTGTTGATAGACTGAATGGGATTCAATCAGGCTTGCCTGTGTGTGTGTGTGTGTGTGTGTGTGTGTGGTGTGGGACTAGGTGGTGGGTCTCATCTTCTTTAGGGTCATGACATCCCACACAGTGCGAGTCTCCTAGTCCAGACCTAGTGACCCCCCCCCCCCCCCCCCCCCCCCCCCCCCCCCAAAAAAAAAAAAAAATATACATTCATAATTTATTTTTATTTATTTTTTAACAAAA
>VUQK01003160.1:5325-15580 GCA_015106715.1 Bujurquina vittata | reverse complement strand
CCTCCCAACCAAGGGGGGTCTCCTTGTCCAGTCCTAAGGGCCCCCCCCCCCTCCCCCGCCGCCCCATATGAAATATAAAGTATATTATATATTATTATATTATTATATTTTATTAACAACATAGAAAATAACTGTTTAAACTGATACAATGAGCCATTTTAAGAAAAATACTGGCTCATTTTAAATTTGATGGCAGCAACATGTCTCAAAAAAAGTTGGGACACGGCCATGTTTACCACTGTGTAACGTCCCTTCTTCTTTTAATAACAGTCAAAACGTGTAAACGTCTATACACTCAGGAGACCAGCTGCTGGACTTTTGGGAGAGGAATGTCGTCCCATTCCCGTCTGATATAGGATTCTAGCTCCACAATTCTGGAACTTCTTTGGGAAATTTGTTTTATTATGTGCCAAATTGCTGGCCAGTTCGCCCAGCTTCTGCCACTACAAAACCATGCTGTTGCAGTGGCTGCATCATGTTGTTTAACATTGTCTTGCTGAAATATGCAATGCCTGCTCTTAAAAAGAGAAAGCTTTCTTTTTAGTACTGCTAGGATGGGAGCGTATGTTGCTCTGAAACCTTTCAGCATTGATGGTGTATTTCCAGATGTGCCAGCTGCCAATTCCATAGACACTAATTCACCCGCGTACCATCCGAGACACAGGCCTTTAAAACTAAGCCCTGATAATAAGCAGGGTGGTCTGTCTCCTCTTTAGTCTGGAGGATGCAGCATCCATGTTTTCTAAAAAAAATTTTAAATTTCAACTTGTTTGGCCTCAGAACAGTTTTCCAATTTGCCTCAGAACAGTTTAAATGAGAAGACAGCAGCGTTTCTGGATCACATTCACAAATGGCTTCTTCTTTGCATGATAGAACTTTAACCTGCATTTGTGGATGGCACAGTGACCTGTGTTCACAGACAGTGACTTCTGGAAGTGTTCCTGAGCCCAGGCAGTGGTTTCGATGACAGAATTACGCCTGTTTTTAATGCAGTGGCATGTGAGGGCCCAAAGATCACCGTCATCCAATATTTTGTGCAAATTTCTCCAGATTCTTTTGTTGAAATGATTTACTGTAGATGAGAGATGTAGATGATGTAGATGTCTCTCTAAGATGCCCTTTTTATACCCAATCGTGTTCCTGACCTGTTGCCAATCAGTTCCACTTACTTTTCCATCCTTTTATTCCCCCCATCACAACTTTTTTGTTACTGTAATCAAATTCAAAATGAGCTAATAGTTTTCATGAAATAGTAAAATGTCTTAAACAGTTGGCATCTTTTGTTTTTATTTATGTTTTACACACTGTACCAACAATTGGGTTTGTATTTTAAAAGGAGGTCATTACACAACTGTCACCGTGGCATTTAAAAGGTCTTAAACACAGATGCTAAAACATATTTTACCATTTATAAGAACATATTGTATATTATATATTTAAACATGCTGGGCGGTTGGGGAGAGACATAGCGACAGTGTGAGAGGCAGCAGGCCTGGCAGGCAGCACGAGTGTGGCAGGCAGTTTTGAAGGCCAGAAAATAAATAGGCTTCACATTGCTCAAGCACATACCTGGAGCCAAAGCTGTAATGTTACCATAAATCTGGAATTGAGTGGGCACACTCAGCCAACGCAGGAGCTCACTCTTCCAGATGTTAGTTATGGACCTCTTGTTTTTATTTTTTTCCCTCCCCGACTCAGATAAATGTCTGCACGTTAGGCGTAAAATTGCGCAGAGAAGCTGTCTGGATTCACATTCTCATCAGTTTGACAAAGTCAGGCTACAACTCCAGTCACTGCAACCGTTCTGCTTAAAGACTGCTGATATTTATCAGATATCCAATGTAGTCCAGAGAATGAGAGTATGTGACTTCTGGTTATGGATAATGAAGGTGAATTCCTGCTGCACCAAACACTCTTTACTTGGTAAGCCCATTAGTATCATTTGTCCATGTTTGTGTAGGAATAACATTTATGAATATTTACTGGCTATCATTTGAAATACCAGACTTATATAGCCATCTATTATGGTTTAAAAGTAGAGATGAAATTTCTAGTTCAGTAAACTGTAAAAAAATAAAAATAAAATGTTGCTGTTTCTTAAAAGAATCACATTTTTTTTTAAAAGTAGACAAATGTGTTGGTGACATGTGATCAGATATGAAGAAAAGTGACATAATGCGTCCAAACAGCATAATGTGACTGAGGTTTAAATGTATTTTAACAACTAAAACATTAACTATAACATTGGAATTTGTCTTATTTAAAGAGCTGATGAAAATGTTAACAAAACCCTGTTGATTTTTTAGTTACTAAGCATACTTAACACTTGTTATAAATTTGTGATATTCATATTTTTTTATAAATTAATTTTCATCCAGAAGATTAAATTTTTCTTACCATTAAGTTCTTACTTTAGAATTGGACATTTTTCACATTTTTCTTGCAAATATCGCCATTACTACTTCATATATTGCTCATCTATTTTTTTTTGATTTCCATCAATAGTCTCCATCTATTATTTATGCGACAAACCATATGTAAAGATCATAATTAGCGGTTAAACATTCAAGTAAACAAGTGAGGTCCTTTATGACTCCTGCCTTAAATTCATAGTTACCTTTGTGCTATTTTTATTTGTAAAAATATTTCCTACTTTCCAACTTCTTGTATTTTCATACAGAAATTGGCCCATTGTTGTGGCAAGGATGATGGAAAGTTGCACCACGTCAGGGAATATATGTAAGCTAGCATTATAGGCTTTGATTTTACTGTTATTTTCACTTCTATTTATAACACATCTATCTATCTATCTATCTATCTATCTATCTATCTATCTATCTATCTATCTATCTATCTATCTGTCTAATTGAGTCTATTCTTTTCTCATGAACACTGTTGTTTGGTTAAAGAAACAGAAATAAAAAAAGACCTACAGGGACTAAACACAGTTTCGGCTGCATAAACCCAATGCAGTGTTCCAGTGGACAGAAGTCTGTTGAATTTATGGGGAAATGCAATCAAAGTTATTCTAAAATCTTGGACCAACCTGACACTCATATGGTACCCAGTGGTTGGCCAAGCAGAGTCTTCAAAACCAATACCAGCTTCTTAAGTGGACATTTGCATGGTTTCTATCTTCAGCTGTGGTTCATCTGCCTCTGAGGAGGCCTCACGTACTGTGTACAGTAAGCGCTTTATAGGCTGCTGCGTGACTTTAGCAGCATTTCGCAAGGGCTGCATGACACCTCCCGAGGCCTTTGGAAAATATGGTCCTTTCGCTGCCTACAGAGGATTCACTCTGCAGCTATTCTTCTTTCCAAGTTCAATCAACATGCTTTATACAGTTTTTAAGTGCAGATGGCCACGGGACCACTACTTAAGGGACATATATGGTCACAAACAGTGTCACTTTCATTCAGAGTTGCCTGGCTGTGACTTTTATGGGCTTCTTATTAGTGACAGCGGAAAGACAGATAGGAGATCTTTCCCTGAATCAGCATTACAAACAAGGAACATGCAGAAGTTGGGCTGTATTTACACTACAGCAAACTGTGCCCAAAGTATTACCTCACAGCTTTTTCTACTTCCCAAGAAGTGCATTCAGTGGTACCAGGTTACATCCCGAGGTACTCAACCAACATTAGCCTAAATGCTACTTGTCAGTGTTGCCATGACAGAAGGCAAATATGATAACTGTCAGACTCCTTGCAGCTGCAAAAGCTTGGCCGAGCAATGTTAGTATGGAGACCGGTAAAATATTGAAAGAAAGCCTAATGGCCTGTTTGGTTTGTATTTGGGGAGACAAATCTGTCAACTAATAGGCTACTGAAACAAAAATGTGTCTAAATGACACACTGTCTGATTTGAAGGGGTTATATGGATACTTTGATAAATGTGCTCATCTGCTGTCTCGCCAAGAGTTACATGAGAAGCGCTCATGTGAACCATACACATCCATATGAGATCTTCTGCATATTTTTAACTTGTGTTTAGAGTGGACACAGCTAGCCTTTGTTTTAAATGTGCTGGTAGGAGGATTCTGTCGCTTCCAGTTTTAGGCTGACATTTGTGCTATACCTATGTTTACCTCTTAAGCTAACTAGCTGCTGGCAGGAGCTTCACACACGCCTGGGAGAAGTATCCCTATTCTCATCCATCATTTGGCAAGAAAGTGAAATAAAGGAGCCAGGCCTTGATCTCCACACAGTGGAGGTGGTAATGGCTGGGAGCTCGTGACCTCACTGAAACATATATGTGTGCTACTGTCTGACACTTGATTGGATGAATGTAAATATTTGAGGGCAGGACTGCGGCCTGCTGGGAAGCTGAGCCCGAAATCCACCTTCATAAGTGAATTTGGGAGTTGCTCTGAGCCCTGTGAAGAGGCCAATGTTATAACTGTGGGAGAGCAAAAGGCTACCCCTCAACCCACCGCATACACACTATTCTTACACTATCACTTCACACCCCCAGGGGAGGCACAAGGCATCAGTAGGGTGTGGTGGGGGGGGGAGAGCTGGTCTTTTATTACAACCCGCTCTGGGCGCAGTGTTTTTGAAAGCTGATGCAAAGCAAGACATGGGAGAAGGGAGCTCTGCGGTCGGTGCTGCTCTGCGTTAACACAAGCTGGAGCTCAGCGGGTAATAACATGAGCCATATTGCAAGTGGGCGAACTGGGGTGTCGAGAAAGCAGCCAACCTAGCACTACAACTGCCTTTATGCCTCACTACTCTCACACACAGACACAGCCAGAAAGATATTGCAGGCAGGCATAAAGGAATGCCCACATGTATGCACATCTGGTTACCAAGTCTATGGCATCTGAAGGCGTCGGTTTCATCAGACATCTGAAACAAAAAATCAAAAACAGTTCCTCTAGAAATTCCAAGAAATGCACTGCCACATAAAGCTGAAACACAATATGAAATTCGTCAAACATGAATGAAAACCAAATATGGCTTCTTGGCAGTGTAACAGGCTACAGGCATGGTTCATCAAAAGAAAAGAAAAAAAAATGCAAAACTTTAAAAGCTAAAGAACTTCCCAGAAATCAAAATCAAGAAGCAGGTTTAGTTAAAGCGGATGTGTTCAACTTTTCTTTATTTTCTGTCACATGTACTAACAACATAAAAAAATGCTGACTTAATAAATGAAACACCACCAGAGCCAAAAGCTCAGGCTTCACACTGCTCCAAACACTGCGTTTCAGAAGGTTTTTTTCTACTCTTCCCTCTGTATCATGTCAGCTAGAGTGGATATCCTAATATGGTCGTCTCAGCAACCGGTGCAAAGAAAATTGGCTTAAATAGATGTAGAACAGAGCTACAGTTTTTTAAAGTTCCTGTAAGGATTATTCTTAGAAGGCATAGCACATGTTTTCATTGCTATGCTGATGATACCTAGCTTTATCTATCCATGAAGCCAGATGGCACAAACCAATTAGTTAAACAGCAGGGATGTCTCAAAAGCATGGTTGGTTGGGATGGTCTCTATTTCCTCCTTCTAATTTCAGATAAACATGAAGTTCTTGTGCTCGGTCCCACAAACCTTAGAAACACAGTGTCTAACCAGATACTTCCTCTGGATGCCATTACCTTGGCCTCCAGTAACACTGTGAGGAATCATGGAGTCATTTTTGACCACGATATGTGCTTCAATTGAGCAAATATGTAAGACCGCTTTCTTGTGTTTGCGCAATATCTCTAAAATTAGAAACATCCTTTCTCAGACTGATGCTGAAAAGCTAATTCATGCATTTATTACTTCTAGGCTGGACTATTGATTAACTCATTACTATCAGGCTGCCCTAAAAGCTCCCTGAAAAGCGTTCAGCGGATCCAAAATGCTGCAGCTAGAGTACTGACAGGGACTAGAAAGAGAGAGCACATTTTTCCCATGTTGGCTTCACTTGATTGGCTCCCTGTTAGATCTAGAATGGAATTTAAATTCTTACATACAAGGTGTAAATACTTGAATAATCAGGCCCCATCTTACCTTAAAGACTTCATAGCACGGTATTACCCCAGTAGAGCAATTCACTCTCAGAGCGCTGGCTTACTTGTGGTTCGGGTATTTAAATGTAGAATGGGAAGCAAAGACTTCAGCTTTCAGGCATTCTTCTAAGGAAGCAGCTCCCAGCAGCTTGGATTTGGGAAACAAACATCCTCTCTATTTTTAAGATTAGGCTTAAAATTTTTCTTTTTGATTAAGTTAGTTAGGGCTGGATCAGGAAATCCTGAACGCTCCCTTAGTTATAGTACAATAGGCCTCGGTTGCTAAGGGGTTCCCACGATGCAGTTTTTTCTTCACTCACCTTTTTTCGTTCTCTCTGTGGTCATACACCACTTTGCATTTAATAATTAGTTATTATTAATCTATGGCTCTCAATTTTTGTCATAAATACATGCCACCCTGGGTTTGGTGTGATTAAGTGCAGTTACGTGGCATGTTTAAAACAAAGTGTTAGTCAATAAAGATCTGCTATGAGTCAAATGGATGCAGGCTGCTCAGCCTTATCTAATGTAATTTTTATCATATTCTCACTAATATATAAATTTTGTTCATTACTGTGAGTTTCTTAATGATTTATTTTTTTCTATATTTTTAATCTCTTCAGCACAGCCAAGCTGCTAAACTGCAGTACTGCCCGGGAGAAGTGAACTGGCAAATCTCCAATCAAAGACCCGCTTTATTATGAGCTGTATAGCTCGAAGTAACCAGCGATCAAACAATGTCTCTTGTCAAGCACTTAAACAGACAGATGTACCTGTATTTGAACCCGCTAAATGACTCTTGTAAGCGATGTGGTTACAAAACAATTGTCACGCCTCTGCTATTCCACATAATCTGATTGAAAGGAAATCCCGTGACAAAGTAGATGGCGGATACACACAACCAGAATGAAAGGAAAGTATTTTGTATTTGCATGACCTGGCTACGATTTCCTCGGAGAGCGCTTTATTTGACTTAAGCACACCGGTAGGAGGGTGGGAGACATAGGTTGGCTTTGTGTTTTTAAATTCACTTGTCTGCCATACAGACGAGCAGCCTAAGCTTCCTGTGGTTTATAGTAATAAACCTAAACTCGGATTACATCCAAGGCGCAATGGAGAGCAAATGGTCAGAGAAAAAAAAGCGATCCGGACCTCTACATAAGTTTGGGGATGTAAGCTATAAGAAGCTGGGAGATCTAGACACAGTGTCAAAAAGTTTAAACCTCTGAAATCTTTCCCTTCTTCTAAACTTAGCTCTGGTCTGGCGGAAAAACAGCTTCTGTCATCTAACTGTGGATCTTCCAGGACCTTACAGACCCCCTTGCCTCTTCAAAGAGAGTGAAATTGGGGTCTTTTAGTCTCCGTGGTTTACAACAAATTCTCTGGTCCAGCCTCAAAATTAAGATCAGCTTGGCAAAGAAAAATAAGCAGGGAAATTACTACACAGGGGCCCAGATTATTTATACAAAATAATGAATTTGTTTCTATACATGCCAATCATCTCACCCAAAAGGGAGTCTATTAATTTTTTCTGCAGTGCTGCAGTCAAACATGCGTCTTGTCCATGAAAATGTTTGAGGCATGTGGAAAGCTTACACCCAGTCCATGTTGATACAATGTGATTAGTTTATTATAGAAGACGCTGGCCTGAGTACATGGCTGTTTGCTTCCATGTTGCATCTGGTGGGGCGTTCTGACACGGCGAATGATGGCACGGCTGCGGAATGTGAGACGGAGAGGCAGTGATGGAAGTGCCGTGAACATGGGGAATTATGGGTGGTGGGATGATGAATAAAGGTACTCATCCTTCTGTTTTGTTTCTCTAAGGCGGCAGTACCCCTGCTGCCGGCCTGCCCTCAGCCTTCCTGCTTATTGCCCCAGTAACCTGAGGCTGGGATGAAAGCAACCCCCACAGCAAGAGGACCTTTCTTTTCGAGGGTGAAGAAGACCCGTCTCCTGCTTTCTTTAGGACATGGACACACGGCGCTGTGTTTTTCAAAATAACAAGAATGGGTTACAATACAATCATTTAGGTTTCAATTAGATTGACAGGGTATCAAATATGAGGAAACTCAATTACAGACCTATTACAAGCTGAATTGACTTACATGCATCCGAGGCCAGAGGTTCACGAGAAAACAAAGATAGAGGTCTCCTGTTCACCCTGGGCCTGTTCTTATTAGGTTATGTGGAGCCTGATGTTATTATATGCACATGCAGCAAACATGCTGCTCCTGAGGATGTGGGCAAGAGTATGTGTTGACAAAATCTATAGAAATTCATGAAGGAGTTTATTCCCAAAACCTCTTTACTCCACATTTCGCACTGTGACCACTCAGGAAGTTTGCTCACTTGCAACAGACTTAGGAGTTGTCAAGAAATGTAGGTGTGTGGGGGTCTCTGCGACCCAAAGGACACAGGAGGTCGCACAGTTTAAGTTCAAGAGATCAGGCCTGAAACTGGATGCTACCATTGCCTGTCACAATGTCAAAGGGTCTAAACACGAACAGGTGCTACAGCGTAAACACACAGCTCCACGTAATCAAAGTTGGTCATTACCTCCCGGTTTTCTGGTGGCCAAGCTAAAAGAGGCCTGAACTTGACTTTAGCTGACTTTCGAGGAAGGAAAAGGAGCAAAGGGGTATTTTCCTCTACCTCACCTCAGAAAGTAAACGGTGAAACAATCTGCAGCCCTACACGTTCCTTTTACTATCAACAAATCAGATTCAACCCCCAAAACCAGAGGACACTGGGTTGTCGTCCAAAAGCTCTGTTAAAGTGAACTCAGAGAAGCCCTGCTGCACTTTTCCGCCCTTTCGCATACAGTATCACAGCTCCTCACTGCATTAGTCAATGCAGGTGGTTGTGCTAGAGGATGATCTTTCCAATCACCCTCTCACTCTCTTCCTCACTCATATAAGTCAGCATGGCAAAACAATTACTTGATAGCAAACCGGCAATAAGCATGACAAAGTGAGTGACGTCTGGGAACCCAACACCTTATGAAACGATGCCCGACGTCTCGTAAGATTTTTATGCACGACAGCGTGACTGCTCTCCTGAGGAGCTCATCTGAACGCTAACCCATAAGGCCCACTGCTCTGGCAGGCAGAGGTGGAGCAGGGAGACGAGACTGTGCTAATGAGAGCCAGATCTGCTCTGTTAGCTTTGTGCCTGGCTGCATGCACAGACACAGACAGCAGGACAGAAAGCAGTCTATCAAGCTGTCCCCGCAGAGCAGCTCTCAGGCTTCTGAGACAGCAAGGTGTGGAAGGACATGAGATTTCTGGGAGTTTGGCATGTTAATACATCTTGAGAGTGCCAAAGAGTGTTTAGCCTTCCCTTCAGTTTCAATAGCCAATCTTTTTGTGTGTGTGTGTGTGCTTGCTGTGCAGCTGAAAAGAAGTCTGTGGCACAGAACCCGAAATGCTCTTTGTATATTAAGCTGGAGCTTTTTGTATTGGAATAAGACCAAGACTGTTGAATCAACTACTGCATTGACTGCTCTGAATGCACAGACACTGAAGGTGATCAACTTATTTGCTAACCCAATGATGCTGCTTGCATTTTTGGCTTTAGGTGAGCTGTAAACAACTAAATTCAGAACATTTTCCCTTGAGGTGAAACTATAACAACTACAGGTGTCTCAGCGGTTAGCACTTTGCCTCACAGCAAGAGGGTACCGGGCATTGCTAGACCCCTTTTAATGGGGAAGGTGAGCCATGCAGCTAAATACAAGGGGCACTTTGAGTCGACTTTTTAGATTTATACACTTTTTTGTCAGAAAGCCAAATATTACTGTGAAATTTAGATGTATGATAGTTATATAGTCGGTCAAGTTTCCTCCAGCATGTGCTGGATGTGATCTTCAAGATGAAAAACTTGAGTAGTTTCAGTTACAGTTACTTTTTAAGTAACTGTTGGGGCGCAGCAATAATGGTGAGCAAAGCATGGTTTAATATAAGGAATAAATGTGTCCATTTTTTAATAATGTCCAGTTGTGTTTCAGTAGAGGCATGTCTTGCACTGCTCCTGGTTCTGTGTGCAGTTTGCATGTTCTCCCATTGCTTTCGAATTAGATCTGGTATCGCCAACCATGCACAAAAAAAGTTGGCCATGGAAGGTAATGCCATCTGTCTTGGCTAAGGTCCCCCCCCCCCCCCCCAAAAAAAGATTCCAACTCTCAAAAAGTTCCTTTTCCTTCGGGTTTAGATCTCCGATACATTCAGCATTAGAGATTGGGGGGTTAGTAAATTTACCAC
>VUQK01003154.1:2839-16098 GCA_015106715.1 Bujurquina vittata | reverse complement strand
TTCTGTTAAAATGGAGTTTTTCCTTCCCACTGTCACCAAGTGCTGCTCACAGGGGATCATTTGACTTTTGGATTTTCTCTGTAATTCCTGTATAGTCTTTACCTACAAAATAAAGCACCTTTAGGTGACTGTCGTAATTTTGCACTGTATGAATTGAATTGAATTGAAAATTTACCCCAGTAATGCAACTAAATCCCACTGATTTTAATTTCAAAGGAATTATTTTTACAGTTTAATATCGGAAAAAAGGCTGCACATGGAAGCCAGTTTTCACATAACACTTTGAGTCCAATTTTTCATGTAGTTTTGTAACGTGTGATGTTATCTACAGGAGACAAAGCTCTGGAGAGCCAGCACATGCAGTTGGTGTGGAGGGAATTCATATTAATTTACATTCATTTGTTGTTTTCTTAAAAAGCAAAATGATGGGCAGTTCACAGTGATCCAGCTGGTAGGAATGCTGCGTGGCATAGCAGCAGGAATGAAGTACCTGTGTGACATGAACTATGTCCATCGAGACCTGGCAGCAAGGAACATTTTGGTCAACAGCAACCTAGTGTGCAAAGTGTCTGACTTTGGCCTGTCACGATTCCTTGAAGACGATACTTCAGACCCCACTTACACCAGTGCTCTAGTGAGTCCTTATCACTGACTACAGACGCCTGTATTCATTACATTTCCATCTATCTATCATGTCACTCTTAATGTGTTTCTTCTTTTTTCAGGGAGGGAAGATTCCCATCAGGTGGACAGCACCAGAGGCCATTCAGTACAGGAAATTTACCTCCTCCAGTGACTGCTGGAGCTATGGCATAGTCATGTGGGAGGTGATGTCCTATGGAGAGAGGCCCTACTGGGACATGAGTAATCAAGATGTGAGTGAAGCCCTTTCAAATAGCCAGTATTTGGTTTTAAGTGCACATAAGTAAACTGTCAGATAGTGGTAATTGTCTTCTTGGCTTAAGTTAAGCAGTTTTAAATGTCTGCCAGAATAATGTGATAAAGACTCCTTACTCGTAATGTTGACGAGTAACGATCCCGGGGGGATCTGTGTTGGTGCCTCTGGATTGGCAAACTGGGGTGGTGCTTCCCATCTTTAGGATGGGGGTCCAAACGGTGTGCTCCAATTATAGTGAGATCACACGCCTTACCCTCCCCAGGAGGGTCTACAGAATGCAAGCCCAGGTCTTCTCAGACTTGGAGAAAGCATTCCACCGTGTCCCTCAGGGTATCCTGTGGAAGGTTCCTCAGGAGAATGAGGTGTCTGGCCCATTGTTACGAGCTTGTGTTGAGCAATAATTTCTGTAACAATAATTTTATGCTTTTTTAAATTTGAAGCGGTATGAGGTTACACATCCAGCTTTGTAAGGTATTGCTCCAGCTACTTTCAGATGCTGCAACTGGCACCTGCTTTTATGAAACCATTATTAGAACCAGATACAATGCAAATTCCAAAAATTCGGGACACAGTGTGAAATTTAAATAAACACGGAATGCAGTCATTTGCAAATCTATCAACCCATATTTTAACATATCAAATGTTCAAACTGAGACATTTTACTGTTTATTAAAAAAATCAATCAATTTGATGGCAGCAACAGGTCTTGAAAAAGGTGGGGAGGTGCAACAAAAGGCTGGGTATCAAAAGAACATCTGAGAGGCCACAGTGGTAGCCATAGCCCTGTGCCAAATGTTTTGAGATGTGTTGCTGCCATCAAATTCAAAAATTACCTCCTTATTTAGTCATATATAAGTGGTATATGTTTTCAGTTTAAACGTTAGATATGTTTTCTATGCTCTGCTGTAAATAAAATATGGGTTTATAAGATTTGCAAGTCAGTGCAATTTTTTAGAACATCTAAATGCACTGCTGCTTTTAGGATAGTAAAAAAATTAATTATAAAATGTGAATGCCATATTAGATACTGGCTGCAACGGTTACACTTGACTTTTTGTTTTACAATATTAAAGAAAAGTCAAATTCATGAAAAATGGGCTAATTTAAATGATCTAATGTGAAAATAATAATAAATAAACAAAAATAAACAAGGGTTCAGACCACCGGTATAAAATAGGCACAATAAAAATGTAATAAAAAACATAAGAAAAGAAACTCATACATAATGACAGTAAAATGAATAGGTGATATTCAAGGAATAGTGCATCATTATTTTATTTTTTTTAAATCCCTTTGATTGCAGATTTTGTTAAAATCAATTTGTAGGTCTAGCTTACAATGACGACTGGAATCAGGGGAAATTGCTAATTCAGAATCACCGTTATTTCCTGATTAAGAAACATAATTTATCACAAGGACTGCACAGCCAAGTGAATGCTGGATGCACTGCACTGCTGAGCATGGAAAAAAGAAGAACACTTATAAACAATTTTACTGATCAAAACTTATAAATTTGTACATTCTAGCAGCTTCTGATTTTCATGTCCGTTACCCAGTGTAAAGGTCCCTGTTGCTGATGATAACCCAACAGATGCATTTATATTTCACTGTCCTTTCTGTCTTCTCTGTTAAAAGAAGCTCTGTGCTAAATTAGGTTTCAGCCATATTCTCAGGGTGAAAATGAACAGTAAGGCAGAATTCTACTAAATGGCTACTGCAAAATGTAAACTAATTTACTCCAGAGCTTGTTATGTCAAGCATATTTTACTTAGGTTCTCGTCAGGATCTCAGGCATTCACTGTCAGTTTCCATGTAAATTATTGTAGGTAATCAATGCCATAGAGCAGGACTACAGGTTGCCACCACCTATGGATTGTCCTAGTGCACTGCATCAGCTAATGCTTGACTGCTGGCAGAAAGACCGCAACAACCGGCCCAAATTCAGCCAGATTGTCAGCACACTGGATAAGATGATCCGCAATCCCAACAGCCTCAAGGCCATGACACCACTGTCATCAAGGTATGGCAGGAAGAACCATTATTTCATAGTGAGAGTAGCTGACACCCAAGAAACTTTAACTTTGTGTTTTGGTCTTTTTGTATCCACCAGTGTCCACTTAGCTCTGCTTGACCGCAGCACTCCAGATTTCTCCTCTTTTAGCACCGTGGATGAGTGGCTGGATGCCATAAAAATGGGCCAGTACAAGGAGAACTTCACCAATGAAGGCTTCACCAGTTTTGATGTGGTCTCTCAAATGACCATGGAGTAAGTTAGATACTTTTTATTAATTAAAAATAAAGTTGGGAGAACAGCACTGAGTGTCAATGGTAGTTATTATTATAACCCTCAAGGTCAAGGGCAGGGAAGGGTTAAAAATGCTAGGCTACACTTTTTAGCTGGATAGTCTAGTGGCTGCACCACCTGGATTGATTACAAGAAAGCCTAAGACTCAGTGCCTCACACATGGATCCTACAAGACCAACAGGACCCTAAAAGCCTTCATCAAGAACTCAATCAGAATGTGGAGAACAACACTAAAGGCTAATTTCATGCCAACTGCACAAGTTACCATCAAGTGTGGGATTTACCAAGAAGATGCTCTGTCCCCATTGCTGTTCAGCATAGGAGTCAACCCCCCAGCAAGATCATGAACAAGACTGGCTATGGACACTGACTACCAAGTGGAGCAACAATAGCCACAGGCAAATGGGAACCATGAAGAGGCCACAAGGAAAACTGTAACTGCGCTGATCCACATCGCTATTATCTACGACATTAGAACAATTTGGACTGGAGAAGTGTATTCGGATGGTAACAAAGAGAGGGAAGGTAGCCAGAACTGAGGGGTTACACTACCAGAATCATCAAACGGCAGGTCCCGGTATGGCGCGTACCACCAGCAGATAGAAGAAGTGGCCAATAAAGAAAAATCCTACCAGTGGTTGGACAAAGCTGAACTGACAGCAGACAGAGGCACTATTCATGACAGCACAGGAACAAGCTCTAAGTATGAGATCGATATAGGCTGGGGTCTAACATATCAGGTTGTGCAGAGATGTCCCTGATACAATCCAGCACATAACAGCAGGGTGCAAGATACTAGCAGGCAGGACATACATGGAAGATCATACCCACATGGCTGGGAGAGTAAACTGGAACATCTGTCCTGAGTATAGCCTAGAATTAATGAGGTCAAAATGGGACACGCCCCCACAGGTGGTTGAGAATGACCGAGCTAAGATCCTGAGGGACTTCCAGATACAAACGAACAAACTGGTAGGCTAACCAAGGATAGAGTAGCTGTGGACAAGTAGAGGAAGAAAGCCAGAGTGATAGCTATAACAATGGTCTCCACTGAACCATCCAAGGTGCACCCTCAGTGGCAGGGGAACAATATGAAACAGCCCCAGACTGACTAACCAATGCACCTCCCTGGATGAACTACAAGAAAGCCTTCCTCATACATGGATCCTGGAATGCCCGCAATTATACAAGATCAGCAACCTAAGAGCCTTCATCGGGAACTCAGTGGGGATGTGGAAAACAATACTAGAGACCAACTTTAAGCCAGTTGCACAAGTCACCATCAAGTGTGGGATTTACCAAGGAGATGCTCTGTTATGCCGTTTGAAAGAGGAGTAAAAGAAACCACTGATGTCCACTGTGAATGACCATCACTGAACAGATGACACCAACTGTCCTTCATCTACAGTCCTGAGCTCCCGTCCCAAGTGGCTCAACCCCCACTCACACCTTTCTTCAGGTGACCTCAGTAGGTCACGTGACAGAGTGGGGAGGAGTCCTACATTGGTTTCACACAAAACCAATGATTGTAATGACCCACGCATTTTTTTACACCTTGGCCAAAGAAGCCTTTCGAATGAGAGATGAAATTACTTCAACTTGGGCCCAAAAGATAAAGTTTGGATGCTTTTTGCTTTGTCATTTTCAGTCCAACGACATTTTGGGTCCCTGAAAACAGGTTCCAGAGTCTCTGTGTAACCAGCTAAAAACATTTTTAAGACATTAGTCTTAAGACGAGTAGGTATAGGAAAAAATATTTTTCAGTTAACTTTCAGATCTTTGCCGTTTTATTTGCGTTTTAGAAAATGGGGTTATAATACCAGTTATCACCATAAAATCATGCGACTTTGACGACACCATCCTGTCATGCATCCTTTTAAGTAGAGCTGCTTATATTTTTTCTGACGTCCAACTTGCAACTGCCTCTGTCAGACTGTCCTCGTGTTCAGGGATGAAAGCTAGATCTAACATATCAGGAATGCCAGCAGGAGCATTCTTATCCATCCATCCATCCACATTTGCAAGTTTGCATGCAGTGAATTGGTCCTTCATGGTCACTGTTCTTTAATGTCCTGATGTGGAGGAAATTACCTGACCTGTGGTGAGTATTTGTATGCAGTGAGCCAGCACACTAGAGCAGTCAAATCCAAGAGTGTTTTTCATGCACTTCCCCAAAATGAAAAATTAAGTTGCAGTTGTTTTGACATATTGAAGGAGACGCAGTGGGTATAGCGGAGGCACAAGTACATGTGAACTTCCATTGAAAGATCTAGGAGAAATGCTGTGCTTAAAGTGCTGTAGAGGTGATTGAAAGGAAGCTTGGCAAAATTTCACGATTGTTAATGGTGCAAGTGCCAGAAACGTGTGCGTCTCACCTCGTATAATATTATAAAATACACAAACATGGTCATTTAGACACAAACCAGAATGCTTTGTGAGACGTGTCAAGCGTTAGTCTTGTGGTGGAGGCAAGTGGAACTGACAGATGATTTGTCTTCAGGGATATCCTCCGAGTGGGAGTGACATTGGCTGGTCACCAGAAGAAGATTCTGAACAGCATCCAGTCAATGAGGGCCCAAATGAACCAGATCACCTCTGTGGAAGTGTGATCTCATAGACCAGGAGCACAAAGACTCTGTTCACTGTACGACGTCCAGCTGCCAGTAACCCTGCATTGAGGAACACAGAGACTATGGCTTCAATCGAACCTCAGACTCACCTTTGCTCCCTCCAGACACTCTCCAAAGGCTTCCACAGTATGCAGCACAGCACAGATGTTGGGTAGTTTTGTTGAAACTGCTGTAAATTCAGGTAACAGTCATGTTCGAGGGTTGTGCCCATAACCATTGGCATCTACTCTTCAAACTACTACAGTCACATTTATTGTTAGTTTCCCATCACTCGTCTTCTCGCTCCACTACCAGCAAGTAATTCTTAAAAAGTTTCTAAAATTGGCCTTGTAACTTAAATGTTTGTCACATTGTAAGATAATATTAAAAAAGAGCATAGCTGGACTCAGTGAACTGAATAGTGCAAAATGCAAATCATGCGTTAAGCACATTTATTTATAACTGCCACCTTCACCTTACTGCTACCTCTGTCCCACAGTAACTGTGGAATTTTTATTACTATTTAAAGTTACAATCCAGAACGTTTTGTCAGATCAAACCCCCTTTTTGGTGCAGCTAATTTTACATTTACATAAAGCGTGTGGTGTGAATTCAAAAAAAGAACCATTGCCTAACTTTGACCCCAACCCTCTTTAGCTTGTTTAGCAGCTAAAAATCCAGCTCTTATTAACATTGCATTACTGGTGCACAGGTGATAGTTGTTTTATATCTTTATTGTGTTTATGAGCTCCAAGACTGAAATTAAGTGAAGACATTTGTCTCTTTAAATGGTCTTCGTATATTTCAGTGTCTGGTTGTCTGTAGTTTTTCAACTGCTGGAGGGACACAATGAAGGAACCAGGTACAGCTCCTTTCAACATACATGACTTTAAAATGATCTTAACAAATCATGTTTGTGGTAGTCATCTTACATGTCATAAATTGACACTTAATCCTTTGAGAAGTTAATTGGTTGCTTTTTTTAAATAGTGATCTTACCCCAAAAGGGAACAATTTAACTCTGAAACATAGTCCTTCTTAATAGAGATGAGAAAATGCTGTTTGCTAATTAGACCATGATTTGCTGTTGTTTCACTGTCCTGTTTGCTGTCGGAGCTCGGATGAATAACTGTAAATTGTGAATCAGAATTCTGTATAGTAAACAATACTATGCTTCTCAGTGCTGTACATGTGTTTTGGAGGTAACGGTTTACAAGTTTTCATGTTTTACAGACAGTTGTTCAAGAGAAATCCTTTTTAACTTCCAGTTGTCGTGTTGTACATATCAGTCTATTTTTTCATTTGAGAAGATAACCTGAGAGAAAAAAAGACTGCACTTTTATATGGCACCTTTTAAGCATAGCTGTTACACAAATTGCTTTACAATGTTTCTTATTCTCACACACCAGTGGCAGCTACCCAAGGTGCTGGCTTGACAACAGAAGCAACTCAGAATTCAGTGTCTTGCCAAAGGAGAGTTCTGTATGATGAGGCAACTCAGCTGCTAACCCTGAATTTAGTGGCTCAACACTACTTGAGCCACAGCTTCCCAAATAGTGTCTGCCACAGTCTAATTAC
The DNA here is from genome assembly GCA_015106715.1 of Bujurquina vittata. Classification (NCBI taxonomy): domain Eukaryota; kingdom Metazoa; phylum Chordata; class Actinopteri; order Cichliformes; family Cichlidae; genus Bujurquina; species Bujurquina vittata. The sequence continues at coordinate 8,708 of VUQK01003154.1, read as the reverse complement.
CACACCAGCATTTATTAGTCTATCCTCTAAGTGGTTTAAAAAAAACATCCAAATGTGCTCCGAAATTGTAAAATTTCATGTCAGGCTGTAGAGGAGAACGTTTTAATGTAAGTCAGATGCATATTATTAAAACGAATGAAAAATTTAACAAATTATGTGTTAAGGTCAGATCATGCTGATAAAAGTGGATGATAGATATTCCTTTATGCAATGACTCATAAATTTGACACCAAAGCGTAGCCTTTAACATCAAACTGCGTGTCACTTCGTGACTGTGACAACCGAAAATGTCATTTTCTTGGATACATATATGATACAAACTCCTGCTTATATAATTACAGATGCAGATCTAAATGGATTCTCATAATTAGTATGTCATATTTTATCAATAAAAAAAACTTGATTGCATTTAATATAACCTATGCTTTAATTCCCCATATTTAACACGTTTGAATTTAGGGTGTTTTTCAGTTGTCTAAAAATATTACTTTAGGTACAGTGCAGCAAAGAGTAATAAATGGAAGAAACGGAAAAAAGAAATACATTATACTATAGTATAATATAGTACTACAATATGGATTAGGAAACAGACATAAATTACTGTAAGAATTTTTGATTTCCCTTTCCTATTGTAATTACATATTACTATTTGGGGTCTCTATATCCCAGCCTCTGGCTGATTACACTGCAATTAGTCTATTTTGCTGTGCAAGCTGCAACAAGCTTCAGTTGTGTCTACAAATAGAAATAGCGCCATTCAATTATCCATTTTCTTCCGCTTATCCAGGGCCAGGGCCGGGTCACAGGAGCAGCAGCCTAAACAGAGAAACCCAGACTTCCCTCTCCCCAGCTACGCCCTCCAGCTCATCTGGGGAAACATCAAGACATTTCCAGGCAAGCTGGGAGATATAATCTCTCTAGCGTGATCTTCATTTATCCCGAGGCCTCCTCCCAGAGGGACATACCTGTAACACCTCACCCAGGAGGCATCCTATACAGATAACCAAACCCCTCTGCTAAATACTCTCAATGTGGAGGAGTAGCGGCTCTACTCTGAGTCCCTCCTAAATGACTTAAGTCCTCATCCTTCTGTATGGGAGAGGCCAGCCAACATTTGGAGAAAGCTCATTTCCCCCTTGTAAGGGCAATCTCATTCTTTTGGTCTACACTCAAAGTTTGTGACCATAGGTGAGGGTAGAGACATAGATTGACTAGTAAATCAACAGCTTCACATTTATGCTCAGCTCTATCTTCACACAATGGTATAGCATCACATCACTGCAGATGCTGCACAAATCCATCTGTCAATTTCCTGCTCCCCTCTGCCTTCCCTTGTGGACAAGACGCTGAGATTACTTAAACTCCTCAACTTGGGGCAGTGACTCATCAGTGACCAGGAGTGAGCACTCTACCTTTTTCTAGCTAAGAACCATAGCCTCAAACTTGAAGGAGTGACGCACACCAATGCAAGCTGGAGGCCACCACCTATGCAGCCAACAGAACCACGTCATGCGCAATAAGCTGAGATGTTAGCCTGAGGCCACCAAAGTGGAAACCTCCCACTAGTTGACTACACTGCGAGATTCTGTTCATAAAAATTATGAACAGAATTGCCAAAGTCCCTGGTGAAGTACAACACCCGGACCGATTCTGAACGAGTCTGGCTTACTGCTGACAATGCGGACCAAGCAGTTGGACCAAATGGCTTGTAGCAATGAGTCAGATACCCCATACTTCTGAAGCACCTCCCACAGGAGCTCCCAAGAGAAGTGGTCAAATGTCTTCTCCAAGTGCACAAAGCACATGTAGACTGGTTGGGCCAACTCCCATGCACCACTGAATGTGTGAAAACCTCCTCCTGAATCCAAGGTTTGACCAACAGATGGACTCTACTCTTCAGTACCCTGGTGTAGACTTTCCCAGGGACGCTAAGTAGTGTGATCCCCCTATAATTGGAGCACACCCTCAGCTACCCATTCTCAGAAATGGGAACCCCAACCCTGTACCTCAACAAGATGTTACAGAGGTGTGTCAACCAAGACACCCCTACAACATCCAGAGCCTTTAGAAACACAGGGTGAATGAAATTCACCCCAGGGGCCTTGCCACAGATAAATTACCTCCTCAGTCTCCTTTCCCCCAGTGATGCGCAACTCATCCCCCTCGTCACCCCCTAGTGACGAGGGGGATGACTCGCAGACTGCTTCTTCCATGGAAGGCGTGCCAGTGGGACTGAGGAAATCCTTCGACCATATCTTCAGTTGAAGTTAGCAGTGCCCCACCCACATTATACACAGCATAAGTAGAGCCCCAGTTTCCCCTTCTGAATCACCTGATGATTTGCCAAAATAATTTCCCTTCACCTATAGTGTCCCCCATCTAGTTCATGGCAGCCATCAATCACCTTGCAGCAGCAGCTCCATGCTACAGTACGTAAGTACTACGTAAATAAGTGAGTCAGAATGGACCATTCTGACTCAATGTCCCCAGCCTTATTCTAAATGCTGCTGTTTGGACTGCATGCTGGACTGGACTGGCACATTTGGGTGTACCAGGCCAGCCCAGCTCCTCTCTTCATCCTGACTGTCAAGAACATATAGCCACAGATCTGATGATACAATTACAAAATCAATCATCACCCCATGACCTAGGGTGGCCTGGTAGCAAGCACGATGTTTGTTTTGGACAAACTGTGGTTAGCACAGAAGTCCAATAACAGAGCACCACTTGGGTTCAGCTTAGGAAGGCCATTCCTCCCAGTCACTCCTCTCGAGGACTCACTGTCATTGCCCACGTGAGTAAGTCTTCCAGCAGGACAATGTAGTTGCCAGGTGGTGCAACCTCCAGCAGCACACGCAGCTATTTCAAGAAGTCTGGATACTCTGAACTGTCATTTGATGCATAAGCACAAACAGCAGTTCAGACCCATTCCCCGACCCAAAGGCACAGGGAAACCAGCCGCTTGTACACTCACGAAAAACCCACACAGCTGGAGGAATATAAGAATATCCACCCCAGCTCACTGCCTGGAGACTGCTTCGAGAGCTCAAGTTGTGGATTGAGGTGACCTCTACAATATCTTGTCAGTATTTCTCAACCAACCTTGTGCACTAACTCAGGCTCCTTCCCCCCAGAGAGGTGACATTCCATGTCCCATTCGCCAACCTCAACAGCCGGGGGTCGAACTTGCCAGCAACTATGCCCTTGATTGCACCCTAGCACACATTGCATCCAACCCCTACAGCACCTTCTGTGGGTGGTGAACCCACAATAGGGTGTGCCTGTGTCACCTCTACAGGATTGGACCAGCTGGGTGCCATGAGCTAAGACCCAGCCACAGGTCCATCTACCTTGTGCTCCCTTCCCAGCTTTAGCCCGAGGGTGTAGCCCCATTTACACTAATCCTGGGAAGGGTCAAGTATTCCGTTGGTTTTCTGTCTTTCATAGAGGTCTTCTGAATAGCTATCAAAATGAAAAAATGGTGACAAAAACTGTTACCAGTTAAATAGAATTTTAGAAGCTAAGTTATGGCCCTGATTTGTTTTTCCCCTTTTTTTTTCTTTTTTCCCTTTTTTTTCAAGGTTTTACACTTTGTTTGCCATTCATGTTGTTCAGTTTGCTTTTAAAGTATCATTTATTCAGCTAAAAATGATAAATAACTGAATAAATAATGGTTCTTATAATTAAAAAGTTGAGAGTAAAGAAATAAATTCTTCATTAATCGTCTTTATAACTTTAAGTTTAACCCCTTGATCGGCAGGGGCCCTCCCTCGGGCCCTTTTCAGTGTGTTCTGACTTTAAATTCTCATAACGTTAAAGCAACGCTACATTCCAATCTTATTACGGGTTTGTTTTTCAGAGTAGACACCTCAAATTGGATTGACACCTCATTTGGCCAATTATGTTATGAAATGGATTCCCCAGAGCCAATAATAACCAGACAGCGTCATGTGACTTTTCTGGACATGCCCCTCGCCAATCGTTCTGATTGGTCAAATCCGACCCCACACCCCAAAATATTGTGTAATTACGATGTAAGGAAGGGAGATTTGAATTCTCTATTATACAACCAGAAAGAGAAAACATGGCAAATGGAATGTATAGTAATCTATTACTCTACTCCAAAAGTACTTTTGAAAAAAAGATACAATATAATTTGGGTCAACTTTTTGAAAAATACATATTTAAAAGTTTACTTAACATTACTTAAAATTATTGATGCTATTCTGATGTACTTACTGGTAAATATTTTTAGATACAAATTACGCCTGAAATTTAGAAACATTACATGCAGGGAAATTTCACCGTACAATAAGATCTTGCATCTTGCCCTAAATGTAAGAAAAGCTCGTGATAGTTATGGTCAGTGTTTGGGATTTTGGCACCATAACCATAATACCATTTCCATCTTTGCTTGTGAGATGAAAGATTTTAAAATCTGCCATTAGCGCTATAAGCACCAAACCTAAGAACAAAATAACTATGCTGTGGCTTTTATGGGAGTCTTTGCAAGAAAGTAGGTATTTATTCCTTTTTAGACAATGGTGTTTATACACTCAGGTTTTTTGTAGGACATACAGGTCCTGTACGCCATGTTATTACCATAAAAGGTGGGTTTTCATCTCTTGTCTATTCATGTGTAATCTGTCCTTGTACATATTCCCTTCATGATTTAAAATGAAGTGTATCATCATCTGGATTCAGAAACCACTGTGGGTTGAGGTTTGAAAGGGAACGGCTTTTAGGCCTCACAGGACCAATACATTCTAAGAAATATTTTGTTGGTTTTTAATGTGAATTTTGATAAAACTGTGTGTTTTTTTAAAATAAATGTTATGCATTCATTGTAAGTACAGAAGAGAAAAGTGAATTTTCAGTTTGGGTCATGTGATGTTTGAGTGAATCTTTTTTGATATGGGGACATTTGGCATGTTAAACCTCTTCCTGCTACTATACTAGCACAAATCACATGTTCACCCCCTCAGCATTGATATTATGTACAGATTACATGTCATGTAGAGTCCCTTTTGATCTCAAAACCCATTGAACTTGGTCTTGTTTGTAAATGTTTCGAATGTTGTCAGTTATTTTGAGGGCAGAACATGCATTGATGGTAGCATTGAAAAGCACAGCAAAGTGTATTCCCTGCTGATGTTTTGAAAATCACTGTATTGTAAAAATCAGGAAGGAATACATTTGCTTCGTTATGGGCGAGTTATTCTTTGCAATCTTCTCGCTGGAACACAATTTTTCATAACAACAATAAAAAACAAACTGCTTTAGAAATGAAGGTTTGAATTTCTAGAGTCGGATTAGGACAACAGTGGGCATGAAGGCCAAACAACCCTCCTCCTTTTGCAACATAGTTGCACTAAACTGAAATACTTATACAGCCTTTTGTGAATGCATGTTAATTCTGAACATATTCAAACATTTTAACATTTCAATCAGATTTATACCAGATTCATACTGACACCAATCTGCAGTCTTTTGTCATATAATTTAATTGTTAACAAAAAAGGTCTTGATGATTGACACATAAACACACTGTGCTGTAGTATACACATGCATGGCATGTTTAACACACTGGGCCCAGGCCCACCAACCACCACCTCTTGGTCCAGTCCAGCCAAAAGACAAAATCTTTCCAGCCTTTCCTGGGTCTGCCCGTGGGACATGCCTGAAACACCTCACCTAGGAGGTGTCTAGGAGGCATCATAATCTGATGTCCAAACCATCTCAACTGACTTGTTTCTAGAGGAAGACCAACAGCTGTCCACTGAGCTCCCCCCCCCCCCCAAAAAAAAGGGGGGGGGCCAACCCCCTTTTGCAAAAAACCCTTTTCACCCCCCCGAGTTAAACCTTTTTT
>VUQK01003153.1:37669-53280 GCA_015106715.1 Bujurquina vittata | reverse complement strand
ATTTAATTAAAGAAACACATTTCTTTTGAGTCTCAGTGTAACAGTATTTTCATTGTACAATAATTATTTGATAATTATAAATGCACACAAAAAACACACACACACACACACACACGCAAAAAACAAAAAACAAACACTTCACAGCAGATAGATTCCAGAATCACCACTTCCTTAAGGATACATGTGTGCATTGTGCCAACTGTGTTCAGTTCCTTCCATAAATGTTGAGTTGCTTTAAGACTTGGTCTAGGAGGAGGCAATTTCAGAATTGTCAAAAACTTTCTTCTTATTCAGTCGCGCTTTTAGAAGGACTTTTTGTTCATTATACTGTTGGCACAGCCATGGTTCTCAGCTGGAAATGTATGAATTGTCTGCTTCAGGTTAGGGATGACGTGTTGCCTGAAGTGGAGGAGGGGTTGTTCTCAGGTGGGGGTCAGAACTGAGCTAGAGACTGATGAGTAGATTGGTGCAGTGTAGGCACTGAACCAGACATTGTGCCAGTCTGTTGTGGTGACTCGAAACCTGAGCCTGAAAGTAAAGCTGTCACTTTACTGGTTCATCTACACTACTATCCTCACCTATGGCCATGAGCTGTGGGATGTGGTTTAAAGAACAAAAAAGACACATGCAATGAAAATGAGCTTGCTCCAAGGGTTCCTGGGATAACTCTGGGGGATAGGGTCATTTTGGAGGGACTCAGTGTAGAGCTGCCGCTCCTCCACTTTGAGAGAAAGCAGTAGAGCTGTTATGGTCATGTCCAACTGAGAGAAGACCCCAGAGGCAGGCCGAGGACAAGAGATTACATCTCTCAGCTGGCAGCTGGCCTCGATACCCTCACACTCCACCCAAAAGGCCTGGAGGTGGTGACTGGGGAGAGGGAGGTCTAAGCAACTCTGCTTAGACTGCTGCCGCAATGATCCATGCCCAGATAAGTGGTAGAAAATGGATGGATGGATGGCTGTATGGTGTAGCAATGACCTGTGACTGAGACAGATCCCCGGGCAGTATGTTTTGCTGCAGCATGCTTTGATAATTTTGTTTCACTGGGCTCTGCACAAATTCAAGCCACTGTGAGCAAGAGCCAGCAAATGAGCTCTATAAGGCAACTATGCTTCCTCCTTTCACAGCGGGAAGATGCCCTTTTTTAAATGTGTCATTTTTTTTGTGAACACAAAGGCAATGTGACTGAGCTGTAATTTCTTTTTACATCTGTCCAATGTCTAAGAGACATTGTGAATTGTTGATATGTATATTACTAAACTCCAGTCAGGATTTTTTATGTTTGTCTTTCAAAAGCACTGGACATTTTTATATGGAGTCCACTTTAATGTGTTTCTTGAGGTTAGCTTGAATACATTTTGAACTTTTGCAGCCAACCTTCCTACAAAGACCTTTAACTTATTAATATTAGCATTTGTACTGTAGGATCATCAGGTCAACTGAGATTTTCTAGCCTCTAACTCGACCTCTTGATTATTATTTCCCTTCTTTTTTTCCTCTAGCACCTTTGAAAGGTTTGATAATATAGTAGCTAACCTCAGTTTTATCCATAGTTCTATAATCCACTGGGTACTTCTATGAGCTAATTTATACATATACTGTAAAACTAAGGTCACAAAAAACCAAACCAAACCAAACCAAACAACACAAAAAAAACAAAGAAAACAAAACAAAACAAACTGTATTTTAATCAAACACTGTTGGCATGGCTTGCTTAATCACTGTTTAAACATGTAGTGAAGTGGACATATTTATATTTATATTAACGAGCTGAACCAACCTGACACAGAGCTACTCAACATTATCCAGCAAGAAAAGTACAGCTAGAACTCAATTTCCTTGCATTTAGTATATTTAAATTTTGATCGATGGCTTTGAGGAAGCAATATTTTCTTCAAGAGGTCTAACTTTGCAGAAATGCCTTCAACTTTTCTGACTTTATAAGAATCCATGGACTTCTTGTGAGGGAAGCAGCGGAGCATGGTGACAATTTTCCATGAGCTTATTAGTATGAGCGACATTTTTCTCATTATGCAGTCATTTAATCTGCCATTAATATAAAATACTTAGTGCAGCTATAAAGAATGTTTTATTTATTGCCTTGTCAGACAAATGAGAAAATGAATTTGTTTGTATGTATTTCAGTATGCTGATGTCTCTCTAAATGCCATTACCCTTTGAACTGGAGAAAGTTCAGATTGTTAGTAACACACACACACACACACACACACACACAAAGAAAAAGGCATAAACAAAACAGAAACAACTTTTACTGCGAAGACGAATGTTCACCATGTGTGGTTTGTGTAACATTTTTCTAGTTTTACTACTGCTTGGTGGTTAGTTAGCGGATGTCTGCAGACAAATCAGCATCTTCCATGTAAACCACAGAAATCTGCTGGCAATGAAAGCGATCACAAGGAGGTTTTTGGTGCAGCCCCCTCTTTTCGCCACTCCTCAATTGGCCAGGGAATACACATTTTTTACCTAGTGACAAATTTCTATCTACTAACCAGTAGAAACTGGTTACTAACCACTTCCTAAACTCGGCGACTGAGGCCTAAGGCGCAACAAAGGTGAAATGACACAAACAGATGATGGATAAAATGGTCTAGGCACATATCATGGGTGCAGTTGCAGCAGGACCACAGCAGCATCACAGATTTGTCTCCTTCCACGTTGAAACAGATTGTCCAATTTGTAAAGTGTGTATGGCTGAAGCATGCTAGCTCAGACCAGGGACTGGCTCACAGCCAAAATCATACAGTCTGACATATATATTTTACTTCAATCCTTTCAGTCAAGGTAATTTGATTTATTCAATGTAGACAGTGATGCACAGTTGCATAATAATTCAATTTTTTATTTCAATATTCTGCTCTTGTATTCTCCCTTTACACAAAATTAATTATATTGTAGGATATATCACTGAAGCTGAGAACACACATCTCCCAAAACAAGGTTTTATCGACGCAGCCAAACAAAACTGTTTTCATGCCTGATTAGTGGATGAGGCATTCTAATATTATATTGAATTTAACTTCATGGGTGGAATAAATACTAAATTTGTTAAGACGTAGAGATGCAAACAAGTAGCAGCAAGAAGGACATAAACGATGAGGGACGTGTGTCTGGCGAAGCTCTTGACATCTTCCCTGGTTCCCATATGCATAGAACATAACCGGCCCTAACGCATTTCATTCCTGAATCATCTGAAAAATATTTATACAACTGTTTGAAACATGTCAGTGAAGTTGATAAAGTCAGACTAACACACATGCCATTTGAAGAACTGTACAGCTCCCTCTCTCTAACACACACACACACACACACGCACACACACGCACACGCGCACACACACACACACACACACACACACACACAACTAAAGCCTAATAAAAAATGGAAGCAAAGAACATTTATTAAAATAAGTGATGCTTCGTTGGGAAAAACTCGTCTGATATGTTTCCCAGCTCATTAATTGCCACAAAACACACAAGATGATGATGGCACACTGCTCTATTCACAAAGCCCTGTAGAATTAATTACATGAGGCCATTCACCTTGAAATCCTTCATTACAGGAAATCCTCCCAAATCCAGCATATTATATCTTATCTGCATATGTGAGGTTTGGGTTGCTCAGTGTTTCCATTAATCCGAATGCAACAATGAGAGGTAATTCCGATGATAACGGGGCTGAAATATGGAAGTGTGACATTCTTCATCCGAATGATGACACCGGGAATTTAACAGAATAGGAAACAGGTGATAAACTCATGCTGGTGAGGAAAAGTTGTGCAATGGATTACATCGCATCTCTAATGTTATGTGTCAGTCTCCTTCACTGAATGGTCTTAACCTTGACACTGACTCAAGTTTTGTAAGCTATCAGATGTTTCCCCCTAGGATATCACTGTCTGTCTGTGGGAGGGTTGCATGACATTTTTCCAATGAAATGGATAAAAAGCAAAAAATAGCCCGATATGTGTAGCAGCCAGCAGAAGCTTCATTCATGTTTCCTTTCAAATTAAAATGGAGGGCTTACATTGGCAAGTTTTTTTTTCTCCATTATTGGTGAAGTGAACACACTCTCACCTGACACACTGTGATAATAATGATTAATCCCATTATTGTATTTCCAGTATTTTTGCGAATCAAAAATAAAATCTTTTCCTATGATGAAATACAGTAAAGCCAGAATTACTGAAATATTCTAATTCGTTTAAAATCAATTTAGTGCCATTGATTACACGTCAATGAATTGTTTTCAGTGACGCTTAGGCAAATTGAATAACACAGCCAAGAGTCTAATTAGCCCTATTAACCCTCATAACATCGAATGGAGTTGTCTGCTCCTTATGCTTAGATGGAAGAAATGAGTTTAAATTAACAGATCAACTGACTTGGCAGCACTCTCACACTCTGACACTTATACTTGTTATTTTATAGCTGTGTTTTATAGCAGAAAATGATTAAACATGAAGCCTGGTGCCTGCTTAATGCTTTAGAATTGCATATGATGGCATTATAATTTAATAGAGAGATAAAAGCCTCAAACCTGCATTTCCAAAATTTATACATAACATGCTTATATGAGTAGAGAAAAGTATTTTCCCCTGTGCTAAAGCTACAAAAGTTAATCAATTAGTCTCTGATCAGAGAATTAATAAGCAACTGCTTTGATGAATAATTTAGTGGCTTAAATAATTTTTCTTGCAAAAACTTCAACCAATATGCCTGGGTACTAGCCTCCCTCAACTCAACTTACAGTACTTTCTAACTTTTTATGTTATTCCCTATGTCATTACATTGCTCCATCTAATTGACTCAACATAACAAAAAGTGTATCTTTAAAATAGTGAAAACAGTATTAGTTTAGCCTCTCCCTAAGGGATAGGGTGAGAAGCACAGCCATTCGAGAGGGGCTCAAAGTAGAGCCGCTGCTCCTCCACATCAAAAGGAGCCAGTTAAGGTGGTTCGAGGATCTGACTATGGTGCCTCCTGGGCACCTCTTGGGTGAGGTGTTCCAGGCATGTCCTACTGGGAGGAGGCCCTGGGGCAGACCCAAGACACGCTGGAGAAATTATATCTTTCGGCTGGGCTACGAATGCTTCGGGGGTCCCCAAACGAGCTGGAGACGGTGGCTGGGGGATTTTTCTGCTGCCCCCGCAACCTGGCCCCACATAAGTAGAAGAAAATGGATGGATGGATGTTTAAGATTAAGCCCTATACCGCACACACAAATTTCAGATACAAAACTTTAGATCAGGGGTCTCAAACTTGCGGCCCGCGGGCTGCATCCAGCCCCTCCCCCTACTTCCAGTCCGCAATTTGATGTAAAAAATATAAGACTTTTTGGCCCTTTAGGTTACTTTTTTGCCATTTCGCTAACTCCTCTTACTTGGAGGGGAAAGCGAAATGTCAAAAAAGTAATGTAAAGGGCCAAAAAGTCTTATATTTTTCACATCAAATTGCGGACCGGAAGTAGGGGGTGGGGCCGGATTCGGCCCGCGGGCCGCGAGTTTGACACCCCTGCTTTAGACAAAAGAAGGCATGATATGTAAACAAAAGTATTAAATATACGTAATCAATTGCTGTCCCTTTATAATAAGAGCATAAAATACACTCACTGGCCACTTTGTTGGGTACACCTGTTCACCTTCATCTAATTGGCCAATGACATGGCAGCCCAGTGTATTTAGGCATACATAGACATGGTCAATATGACCTGATGATGTTCAAATTGAGCATCAGAGTGGTTAAGAAAGGAGATTTATGTGACATTGAATGTGGCATAGTTATTGGTCTGATTTTACGGCACAGCCATCTCTTGGGTTTATAGGGAGTGGTCTGAAAAAAGAGAAAATATACAATGTTAATCAGTTCTCTTGGACAATAGAAGATTGGAAAAAAATGCTACAGCCTCAAGAGTGTTGTTGCTGACCACAGTGTACCCATCTTATGATGGCTGCTTCCGACAGGATAACACACCATTTCATAAAGCTCAAATGATCTCAAACCGGTTTCTTAAGCATTACGGTGAGTTCATTGTACTCAAATGGCCTTCACGGTCACCAGATCTCAATCCAGTAGAGCACCTTTGGGATGTGGTGGAACAGGAGATTCAAAGCAATCTGCACCAACTGTGTGATGTTACAGTATGTCAATATGGACCCACATTTTTGAGGAATTTTTCCAGCATCTTGTTGAAGCTGTGCCATGAAGAATATGGGCAGTTCTGGAGCTAAAAGTGAGTCTAATCTGATATTAACAAGATGTAACGAATATGTATATTTTGTATTGTGTTGTTTTTATGGATACTTTCTTTACTTTATTAGTCAGTTTGTTTATGAGTAAATCATAAGTACAAAATCACCAAGTTTATGGTAAGGGAGAACGTAGGATCAGTTCATGCATATCACTAGAACCTTATAGTGTTGTTAACATGTAATCCAAAGTCTTTTTGGCTGAGCAGTTTTCACAACACCACATGGATTAAGAGCATAGCTCCTGCTATGTGAGGCTGATCCTCCACCTCACTTAGCAAGAAAAACCCAAGTACAAGTTAAATCAGCTTTGTAAAAACGATTACCACACCAAATAAAATGCATTCCTATATACAATACAGTAATTCCCGAGACTCACAGCTCCAAGATGAAAATAAAAAATCAGACAAAACGTCATGCTGCTGTTTACTCATAAAAAATCCCAAAATGTATCATGTGCAAAACAAATGGAATTCATTCCTAGAAAGTTTATCTGAGGTCAGCTGGAAAAAAGGCCTAATCTCAGTTCTTGGACATCGCTTCAAAGAATTGATTTAAGATTCAAAGATGCTATCATGAGCTATCACAAAAAAGGAAAGAAAATGAAAAAAAAAAATCCCTGACTCAGTGCTTTGAAAAAAATCTTAACTAAAAAGAGCTTTGAAGATAAAACCATCATTTCTAGGCAACAACTGAAACAACTGAAGAGCATTATGTAATGCTCTTCAGTGTTAAAAATGAGAATGACTTTATGATGTTTTGGGCAGATATTCACATTCATGACTTACATAAAACACAGTAAAAAGGCAATAATCAATACAGTCAATGTAAAATAATTTAGGAGCATCCAGTCTCAGGCAACTCCTCATTTCTTTATATTTTGCTTTCAATGAGCTACACTTTCTTGTAATTTGAGCAGTTGTTCTCCAGCTTTCGGAAGGGCCTTCACAGTTTTCCTTTGGACATTAGCTGCTTTTTCACTCGCTTTCAGTTCAGTCTTTGTATGTAACCATTTTGAGAAGTATGTTTTTATTGGTTATTCAGCCACATTAAGCCAGCATTAAAAAAAAAAACAAAAACTAACTCAAGGAATGAACCAGTGCTATGTCTACACACAATAGACAACTTGGCAAATAACTACTGTAATTTTCAACTCTATCTTTAGGCACTTTAGTAGCAACCTGTCACAAAAACACATAATTTGCTCCCATTTCTTTATGCCAACGATAACACAATTTGACAGGCATAAAATAGTATTTTTGCACTAACACAGTGATTCGCAAAGAGCTATGAGCTGAAATCTTGGCTTACGTGTCTTGGCAGTGTGTCCTCAAAAAATCTGAAGAAAACTGGATCAGGGGAGGACAAAAGAAGGAGTAGCAGTATGAGACTACGTACAGCAGATGATCAGTATCTAAAAGGCATGGCCTTAAGAAATATGAAAAGAATCCTGCAAAGACTTGACACAGGACCTGAGAGATGCAGCTGGCCCTTTGCTTGATCCATCAAGTGTTCGCAGAAACCTCAGTAGAAGGGTGACTGTCAAGAAGCCGTTCTTAAAGAAGGGAAACAGGGAGAAAAGGCTGAGGTTTGCCACATTATCCTGGACTGAAAATCATTGGCAACAGGTCTTATGGAGTGATGAATCACTGTCAATATATATGGAGGAGGACAGCGAGAGGTCCAGCAGTGAGTGTCTACAACCATCTGTCAAACAGGAGGGCGGCTCTGTCATGGTTTGCAGCTGCATTTTGGCCAGTGGTTTTGGGGATCTTGTCAAATTTGAATTATAAATCCAAAAAAGTACAGTGAGGTTTTGATCCAACATGAAAATCCATCTGTAAAGAATTTGATTGGCAGCAGCTTTTTCAGGATGACAATGATCCCAAACACACTGGCAATGCAATAAAAACATACCTGAATAGAAAAACACACAGTGGAACACTATCAGTCATGGATGGCCTTCCCAGAGCCTGGGCCTCAACATTATTGAAGCATTGTGGCACTGCCTTGACATAGAACAGAACAAAAAGCAGCAAACATCCAAAGAAGAGCTTTGAATGTCCTTCAAGAAGCCTGGAGAACTATCCCTGAAGAATACTTAAAGATATAACAAGAAACGTGCCTCAGCGAGTTCAGGCTGTTTTGAAGATTAAAGGTGGTCAAACCAAATATTGACTTTGAAACTTTAATGTCAGACTTTTACAAACTCTGTTTTTGCCCTACACATTGCATTTCCATGTATGCTTACACATATTTCAATAAATTGCTGTACCTTTTTCCCAGATATAAGTCATGTCTGAAGACTGTTTCCCAGTACTGTATACTGTACTGAGAATTTAAACTCAATAAAGATGTTTGAGAGACTATAACTTTCTTGCCAGACACCAGACAAACTTTTAATAATATTGTTCACAATTACCTCTGACAATTTGTATTGTAGCTTTAAAATCCATCACGTTCTTTCACTCCACAAACATTTCAGTGTGATTGCAGGCTCAGTCTGTAACAATTTTAAACATACAGTAAATAACTTTCTGGGGTGGAAGAAGGCACATGGAACAATGTTCTTCTTGCTGATTTACTTCACCATTTAAAGTCTCCCAAAGGAATTGAAGACAATGACCTCTATCTGCCTGTGGTCACGAAACGTCTAGTAGCTATTTACTCCCTAAAGATCTCAAAGTCTACTAGCCTTGATGATAGATGTTCAGAAAAAAAAAATCAGGCTGGCACAGAATGGAACTCAGAATTACAGAGGACTGAGGATAGGATATTATGGTATATTAACTACAAGCATGTAATTTCTCACCATTTTGATGACTGCCTTTGCTGTTGCATGAAAATTCTTGCTCAGTATATAGTGACCCACAACTTCAATCAGTATCTCTTCATTGCATTTGCACTCTTTCCAACACTTCCCCGAAGTGGTATAATCAGACAGGCTTCACAGTAAAATGTGCCATCAAACATCTCAGAGTTTGAATATGTGATGATGGCTTGGATACGCTTAACTGGTGAAATGTCAGGAATCTACAGCTGGAAGATTTATAGAAGGAAAAGGGCCTGTAATTTTCAACACCAATTTCCTATGTCTCAGTAGGGACTCAAGAATAACCTTAGTCTTGGGGTTGACTTTGAGGTCAATGAAAAGCTCTTCAACGTGAAACACTGTTCAGTGTAACGCCCATTATTGCTGATGGCGTTCAAGATATATATATATATATATAAAAAAAGGAAAAAAAACGTTGCTGTGTCTGTTTATTCTTGGTTAACCACAATGCAGGAATGCTCAAATTGCCTAATTCAGTCAATTAAAATTATAAAACTCAGTTATGGTGACAATACTGGGCTTTAATATTCTGTATTATATCTAAAGCATGCTGTTGTGCAGCCCTTACTGAAGAAGGCTGGCCTAGGCTCGTCTGTGTTGGCAAATTTTAGGCCTGTCTCCAAGTTAACATTTCTTACTAAAATTCTGGAGAAAGTTGTCTTCACTCAAATAAAGTCCTTCCTGGATGAGCATGCAATTCTGGAAGTAGTCCAGTCTAGGTTTAAATCCCATCACAGCACTGAGTCTGCTTTGTTAAGGGTTTTTAATGAAATTCTCTTGGCAACTGACTCTGGTGACTGTGTTCTGCTTGTACTATTAGATTTAACTGCTGTGTTTGATACTGTGGGCCATGAGATACTCATATCTAGGCTGGAGCAGTGTGTGGGCATAACAGGTGCAGCCCTCCAGTGGTTTAGGTCTTACCTTGCCGACAGAAGTTTCTGTGTCAGCATTGATGACTGTAAGTCGGCCTCTGCTGATCTCTCCTGGGAGGTTCCACAAGGCTCCATTTTGGGGGCTCTCCTTTTTTCGTTGCACCTGTTGCCACTTGGCACTATCTTTCAGAAACATGAAATGTCTTTTCACTGTTATGCCGATGACTGCCAAGTCTACTTTCCACTGAGGTACTCCGGTATATGCCTTTCTGACATCAGGGGTTGGTTGTCACTGATTTTTTTAAGTTTGAATGACAAAAAGACCAAAATAATGTTGTTTAGGCCCAGTGGCTCTGGCAGCATCCCGTGCGTTGACCTTTCTTCCCTGGCCCCATATGAGAAGGCGATTATCACAAATTTAGGCGTGAAAATGGACCCGACATTAAGTAAATGCAGTAGTAAAATCTTGTTTTTTTCAGCTGAGACGGCTATCAAAAATCAAGCCTTTTCTGTCTAAAGGCAACCTTTAGACAGTGATACATGCTATTATAATGTCTCGCCTTGACTACTGTAATGCACGTTTGTTTGGAATCACCCCAATCTTGGCTTCTCTTCACTGGCTTCTAGTTCGTTTTCAAATCCAGTTTAAAATTCTTTTGTTTGTTTTTAAAGAGCTTTTGCAGTTGCAGCACCAAAATTATGGAATGGGTTGCCATTATATGTGAGAGAGGCTCAATCACTTGTTGTTTTTAAATCTTGCTTAAAAGGACATTTTTAGGATTTTTACTCCCTGGCCTTCGACCCAGTGCGAGACTGTGACTGTGGTGTTAAATTAATTTTCTGTTTTGTAGTTCCTTATTTTTCAAAACTGATTTTAAAACTGATATTTTAAGTATTTAAATTTTTTAATGCTGTCCCCATTATTGGTGTGTCTTTTATATTGTTCTGTCCTATGTTTGTGCTTGTTGCTGTGATTGATATGTTGTACAGCAATTTGGCCAACCCTGTTGTTGTTTTAAGGTGATTTATAAATAAATTGGTATGATATGGTAAAGGATTGGAAGGACAATATTTTCATGCTGTTTATGTTGTGAAATAGGAGCATTGAGATTAGAAACATTTGTGCAAAAAATGAATTTTTTAAGAGTACAGATTCCATCCACATACCTGCCAGGATGCATAGCTGCCCTGCCATTTTACCTGAAATCATTCTGTCACTCAAAAACCTTCATCATCTTCAGCACTGATCAAACAAGCCTCTGATGCCTTTAAGGAGGTCTAGCCTAAGGTCTTATTCTCAAGAAATTCTCTATCCCCACACAGTGTCATCTGTCAAGCTGTCCATATCACTACATTGCACTAGGTAGTAAAAATCTTAAGTCATCCCACACACTGTAGCCTGAATACAGGAAAAGCTTGGATTTACCAACTGCACGAGTGCATAACTATAAAGCCCACAATTACACACCAGCTGCAGTGACTTGAGCATGTCATCAGGATGCCTGTAGGATCCAATGCCTGGTAAGATCCTGCATGGCTAGATTATAGCATGAGTGCTGGCCATCAGGAAGGTAACAGTGGCAGTTCAAAGCTCAGCTCAAGGCCTCACTAAGGATGTGGACCTGGTGGAAACTGCTGACTGTAAAAACTGGAAGCAGAGCCGAAGAAGAGGAAAAGTGACAGCAAAAATGACACAGACCAAATGCACTCAAAGCTACTCTCACCACAACCAGAGTTTCTCAGATTGCACTGCACAGCCATCAAAAAGCTCACACTTAGAGACAAGTTGTTCTGAGATTCACTGGGCAGCCAAAACAAAGGGTGTGTGTGTGTGTGTGTGTGTGAGAGAGAGAGAGAGAGGATGTGGGAGACAAGGTGGCAAAAATGGATCAATTTTAACCTTTAGCTGGTTCTTTATAAGTCTTTCACCACATACAGGTCACACTTTTTCTGATTATAGCAGCAACTAATGAGCTAAATGGTAGAGAATAACCATAATTCAAAAAAAGACAAACATTCAGTTATTTTAACAATTATAAATATACTTTGCACTGAAGATAATCACATTACATTTCTCAGTCATAAAATTGTGCTTTGTTAAGAATACTTGCTCACAGCATGTCTGCAATATCTTACAAAGTGCACTTTTTCTGCGAATAATAGACAATTAAGTAGCTGGAGCTGAATATTAACTATGCATGAGGTAAAACAGAATGTACTAATTGAAAATTCTTACCTCCTCAGCATAGGCATCACAAAGTTTGTTCCCCGAAAGTAGCTTATTTTTCAAGCTCTTGTTCTGTAAAAGAAAAAAACATGAAAGAGGTAATGACATTTGCATCTGCCCTGTACTCTCCACTGTGTGTTCCTCTAACATTTTTGTTGCTTTATAAAAAGCACTGTTGACTCAGTGGGCTTCAGTTTCTCCAGCTGGGTATTTGGCTGTATAGGAACTCTCGCAGCGAGTGCTTGGTTGCCTCTTGATTTCAGACTCAAAAGCAGTCAGGAGTGGCCTGTCTGATGATCTAAGAGAGCACTCAGCCTCGTAGGCTTCTTAAAGGTCAAAAATGTAGCTCAGGGCCAGACCCCCACTGAACCTTAAACTTGATCTGTAAATCTTAAAATCATTTGAACGGCAGTAAGTGGAGAGATGTCAAAGTATGGGCTATGCGCTGTTTGTGCCAGTTAAGATCTAAATCTGGAGACAAGTGAGTGATTTTGGACTTGGCAAGCCCTACACACAATGCCTGTTTCATTATCTCACGTAGGTTAGATGCATAAAAAAACAGTTATAGACGACTTTTTCAAAGTGCAGGAGTAACAGACAATTTACTCTGTGTTTTGTCTTGTTTTGCAAGTTCAGTTTCTTCATTTCAGAGACATGGTTGAATCCAAAAGGAGCAAAAAATAAAATAAAATAAAATAAAATGTTGTTGCAGCAAGCCCAATAACAAGGAAAACAAAATGATCACATGTTTACAATGTCGTCAACATGTGATTAAATATTTAATCATTAGTTGTTATTAAATTCTGACTCTCTTCCATAGCATGTCTTTGGTCCCGTCTCCCTCCCCTCACCCCTAACCGGTTGCGACAGATGGCTGCCCCTCCCTGAGCCTGGTTCTACTGGATGTTTCTTCCCGTTAAAAGGAAGTTTTTCCTTCCCACTTTCGCTTGATTGTTGGGGTTTTCTCACTACTATATTGTGGGGTTGTTACCCTACCCTTCAGGTGACTGTTATTGTGATTTAGCGCTATATAAATAAAACTGAATTGAATCAAATAGTACCGAAACCGGCTTTGTTTCTCAGAGGGCGTATTCGTACTGATTATTCACACCTACAGTTACTTCATGCCTACTCATATATTCAAATTCGGTTAACACGGCTTCTTTATTGTCAATGCTGAGGAGGAGTAGGAATGTTATGTATGCAGAGCCTGTCTATTCTCCCAAAAAATTAGAGGAGAGAGGCTCCGCTCAAGCCTTGGGGCCTAAATCATTACATTCTTTCAAGAGATTCCACTCTGAATGACCTTTGAGACCTTTCCAAATGGAGAGAGTCTTGCATTAGTCAGGAAAGATCCTTTACAATATGTAAAAGAAAGTCTGTAATGACACAGTCAGGAGAGAGCATATAAAGAGAGAAGGGAAAATTGCTGTAAAGTGATAACAGCATTTGAGAGCGAGGGAATTTCCCTTTTTAATTGGCAATTTTTTATTTGGCACTGATCTGTTAGTACGATTGGTCCTAAACCAACTTAATGCTTAACCCAAAGTAACCATCCAGATCTCTAGATGACTGAATCAGATAACACACTCAACCATGACAAAGGCTTACAAGAACTAAAATTGGACTGTGTCGACCAGCACCTGCAGATAGGAGAAAGTCATTCAGACTGTCTCTAATTTGATTTAAAACTAGACCGTCTCAGATGTGCTACTGCAGAGAGCTTCTTGGTAAACCCAGTATCATGTAGGCAGATCATACCGCGCCATACAAATAAGGTGTACACTGTCCTCCTGCAGTTCAAAGGTACAGATTTAAGTGCAGTTTGCTGTGCTTCTGTGTATGCCTGATTGGTGATTTCTTACACAGTATCAGTTGAGACACAGAGCACAAGTTAGATAAGTGTTTAAGAAAATTAATCGATGGGTAGATATTTGGGGTTTGTTGAAGGTGTGCATTTATTTCTCAAGGGAAAAAAGTAAACATGTTTAGAAGAGTATGCAGCCTTTTAACTGGTCTGAAGGCAAGACTTCAACTTTAGCTTACTTTGGTAAATTCCATCCATCCATTCACTTACACTCATCCTTTTCACAGAGACACAGACAACCACTCACGCTCTCAGTCCCACCTATGGGCAAATTAGATTGGCCAATTGCCCTCACCCCAGTAAATGCATGTCTTTGGACTGTGTGAGGACACCGGAGTGCCTGGAGAAAACCCACACAGACATGGGGAGAAGATGCAAATTCCACACAGAGAGACGCCCGGGCCAAGGTGGAATCAAACCCAGGCCTTTCAGATGGTATTCTAGCTGTGAGGCAGCAGTGCTAAACACTGCGCTGCCCACTTTGGTAAAGTTCAGTTGTAAAACAAAAGGATTTAATTCACATTAATTACATTTTCACTATCAATTTCTGTGTGATAATAAGGCATTTTAATGACTTGCTAAAAGAGAAAATTTCAACTGAAAGCATCACATAGCTTTGAAATATGAACTCCTCTGTACAGCAAAGTATTGTAGAGTCAAATGTGAGCCTATATGTATGACAGCTAACAGTTTAGCCTAACGTGGGCCATGCAACAGGACAATGATCCCAAACACACCAGCAAATCTACAACAGCATGACTGAAAACACAAAGAATCAAGGTGCTGCAATGGCCCAGTCAAAGTCCAAAGACCTCAACCCCAGCTCATTAAAATACACGCTAGGGGTAGTGCTAGGAATTTTTTCACAGTGGACTCTATTTTCATGAGCCCAAAAGAAAATTACATAAGTCCAAATTTTCCAAGGCAAACTGATGCCGAAAGCAAAACCAGAAAATCACCATACAAAGCTGTGGTGCACATATTGGAGATTCTCTAGCTGTGTCCAAGGTAAACTGAAGGAGATGCCTTGAAAACAAAGATGTTTTGAAATAAATACAGGTGTCTAATGAATTCTTTTATATTAGGAACAACATGACTCACCACAGGCAAGCAGCAGAGATATCTTCTTGTTAAAATTTCACAACTCAACAACAACCATGGCTAGGCCTTATTGGCATGGTAGAGAGTGAGACAGAGATGAGCTTCTTGTTAAAGTAATGCAGTCAAACACTGATACAAATAACAATTCTATTTATAACAAAAATTTAGATACAATAAAACCTTTTTGAAGCAGCAGTCCACATATAATACGTGTAACTGTACTGTTTTGTGTTGGCAGTAACAGCAGAAAAACCTTGGTCCCCATAAAGTTGTTACAACAGTGTTTGACTGTTAGTGCATCAGTTGAGGTCACCACTTTCTCTCCTTCAGTGATATGAAAGCTGAGGTGCTGCCAGTATCATTGGTTAGCTCACATTCTTAAGTCTACGAAGAGCTGTGTTGACTGACTAGAAAAAAAAAAAAACCGAAACAACAGGAAA
>VUQK01003153.1:4214-26530 GCA_015106715.1 Bujurquina vittata | reverse complement strand
TAAAATAAAAAACAACAAAGTACTAGGAAAGTGAGTGCTATATAGTCCATAATATTAAGCAGTCTGACATCATCTATTGCATACGACTGATGATAAACTGACAAGAAACAGCACAAGAAAGCATCTTTAGCACAGCAGCCTCTGCTATAGATGATAATGTTTGCAACCTCACCCTGATCACAAACTCACTCCACTGCAGCTATTATCCATATTGCTGACTGCATCAAAATCCCATACACTTTGAGTCTTCGCCTTTCCTTAATACCTTATGTCTCATTTTTCTCGCCTCATGAAAATGAAAAGATACCACATAATCGTGGCAAAGCTAAAAACTGAAAATGAAATAAATAAATGAACAAACCTACGTCAAGTAACACTTACTTTGTGCAGAAACCCTAATAAAAACAAAGCAAATGATTGTGCACTAAGGAGTCACACTGTCGACACTGATTTCTGATGCACTTAAGCTGGAATACAATTAGGGCTGGGCAACACTGCTCAAAAAAATGTATATCTTGACATCCATGCTCATGAGAATTCACAATATATGACAAACACATAACAGCATTTATTTTTACTATTGAAATCACAGATCTGTACTGAAATAATTTCTATATATCCATAAAACTATCAACATATTTAAATAAAAGTCTGTAATTTTAAATGATTCAGATCAGCAGACATCCAAGGACACGCACAATGTGTTGAAATGCACTCCACCGTTCAACGATGGGCACCTACGGGTATTGGGCCGGTTTTTTCATGCAGACCTGGAAGTCCTGGCCTTGTTGGTCCTCTTTGTGGCATGTCAGTGACTCCCTGTTGTGACTGTGCAAAAATTTACATTACCACCATGAAGCTGCACGCACCCTGAAGAACATGCATAACAAAGGTACTAATTTACTTAAATAGAGAAAAATATTTTTGAATGTACTCATACAGTCAATATTACGCCAAGATATAGGTATAATGGTCCCATTTGTATCCAAATAAAAACATAATTTACCTTAAAAAATAGTTGAAATACCAGAAAAATGCTGTTTACCTTTGCTAGAATTTATTTGCCTTTATGCAGGGAACAGTTATCATCATATAAACTGGCAAACGATAAAGTGTATTTACCATATTTACTCCTGAAAGTTTTAGACACTGAGTGAAAAGAAGTGACAGTCTGTTAACCCACCTACTCACCCCGAGCCACATTCTATTGAACTCCAGGCTGTCCTATGAACTGAAGTGTGCGTGTGGTTTATGGCGAAACCAGAGATTCAGGAGACAAGCCTCCTGGGTTATTCCCCTGATCTCAGTGGAGGAAGAATCAATGCTGCGAGTGAAGAGTGCTGAGGTAGGAGCTGTTTTGGTAGTGGAAATTGTGTGAAATGGACATGACATCATAACCTAAAAGCACTTAACATCTGCATCAAAAATGAGAGAAATTCAAAAGGGGAAACAAGAACCAGGCCCGACACTGTGAACAGTTAGCTTCACCTGCCCCGTGTTTCACTTTTATCATTATATTTTACTGAAGCTTTAATCCATAATCAAAGTTTTATTTTTCTACTTAAAGCCTCATTTATTTGATTTATCTTCAAGGCAACTAAAAACTGTGAATTTGTTACTCAATATGTGCTAATTGTGTGGGTGGTCTCAAATCAGCTCTTAGAAATGTCATCAATGGCTGCTGATTACTCATACAGTATGTTGTTATTGTTTTTCTTTTCTTTTTGTTATTGTCATCTTTATTTCCTGGTTTTACATGTTAGATTTTTAAACTCTTTCATAAGGATCGAAAGAGTAACATCTGCTCTCACTTGGTGACCAATTTGTGTGTTATGATTTATTTGCATCTAAAAAGGTCACACCATCCTGACATCTGGGCTACCAATGGACAAGTCTGAATGAAATATGGCAGCTGCTTCTGTGCGGATTGAACGATAAATTATGTATCTACATGCACGGTATCTGTGGAGAAATATTGTATTATATATTTATGTTTAACTACAAAAAACATAAACAAAAATGGGTCCTGCCAGTACTATTAATGTGATATGTGTGTGTGGGGGGGCTAATCCTCAAATTATCTTTGAAATTATGATTAATTTGACTTTAATTTGTGACTCACTGCTGTATAGTGTACAAAAAGTTGCCAAGTGAAGCCACAGATTTAGTACTCAAAATGTATTATTCTTCCTTTGGTATTTGCATATTCATTTTGTTTTCTTTTAAGTAGACATTGGATGCCATCACCTACGTTTCCTCACTTCACTTAACCCTGTGAAATGAACTCTGAGTCTTAAGGTCTGTCTTGGGTTAATGAGGTTGCTACGCAGTGCTTGAAAAGTATCCAGGTAAAGAGACGTTCTTCAGCGATACCGATGCCGTTATGATGCAGCAGCTGTGCAGAAAAAACTAAAGGTTTGTTGCTTTGAACACCTACTGTCAAAACATGAGCAAGTTGTGTTAAATCTAATTTTCTCTATTTACGTTAGATTCCATTTCACTTGAACCACTTTAAAGCATGATATTGCTGACTTCTAGTGTGTTCACTATCACTTGCTGCTGCTGATGAAGTAGTGAGTTTGTGGCATCAATCTGTGGTTGTACAGAAAACTAGGGGAAAAACAGCATGGTGTGCCAGACCACAGCACTCTGTTAGTTCTGCAGTTTCATCTATTTTGTCTTTGTCCTCCTCCACACACGTAATGATGCAGTTTCCCTTATCTGCCTGCTTCAGTTCCTTGTCACTCCTTCCTTTTTAAGAGTATCATAGAGAGATCCAGTAAATGCCCTGCTACACAACTTTTTTTTCCTTGCCATTTAGCTAGAAATTACATCGGGAAGACATGAAAGGAAGAAGACAATGTCAGGAAGCCATTTTAAACTAAAAAAAAAAAGAATGCATCAGCAGCGAGGCACTGAATGTGCGGCTGTCTGTTCCAATGCTCTGTGAGAACCTGATGAATCCCAGCAGGATCCAAGTCAGCCAGTAAATCATTTTCCCTCAAAACAGTCATAATAAGCTCTGAAAGCAAATCACTGATAATGACTTCACAGTGAATTGCAGCCATAAAGCTTCCCCTCTGACACCACGACACCATTCACAGTGATATGCAACATAAAACAGATTTTAAAACCCAACGCTGTTGTAAACAAAAGATATCACTGGATTTACAGATGTTCCTTTCAGCTTTGTTAGGAATTTGTACATACTATGGCCACATAATAATCAGAATATTGGTGCAAAACAATGATATTCACCGGCCAATTCGTTAGGTATACCTGTTCAACTGCTTGTTAACGCAACTAATCAGCTGATCACATGACAGCAACCCAGTGTATTTAGGCATTTAGACATAATAAAGACGATTTGCCAAGCATGAGAATAGGGGAAAAAGGTGATTTAAGTGACTTTGAACATGGCATGGTTATTACTGCCATGTGGGCATGTCTCTTTCAGAAACTGCTGATCTAATAGGATTTTCCTGCACAACTAATCCTAGGGTTTTTAGAGAATGGTCCAAAAGAAAATGTCCAGTGAGCAGCAGTTCTCTGAATGTACAACACATCGAAAATTGAAGCAGATGGGCCACAGCAGCAGAAGACCACACGGGTTGCCGCTCCTGTCAGCTAAGAACAGGAAACCGAGGCTACAGTTTGCACAGGCTCATACAAATTGGACTACAGAGGGCTGGAAAAACACTCTATCATGTTGACCTGTGCTGCATTCAGGTGGCAGTGTCAGAATTTGGCTAAACAAGATAAAAGCATCCTGCCTAGCATCAACAGCTCATGCTGCTGGTGGTGGTGAAATGGTAAAGGCGATATTTTCTTGGCATATTGTTTGCCCCCTTAGTACCAACTGAGCATCATTTAAATGCCACAACCTACTTGAGTGTTATTGCCAACCCCTTCTATCCCTTTATGACAACAGATTAACCATCTTCTGATGGCTGCTTCCAACAGGATAACGTGCCATATCGCAAAGCTCATCTCAAACTGGCTTCACTACAGTGAGTTCACTGTACTTAAATGGCCTCCACATTCTCCAGATCTCAATCCAATTGACCACCTTTGGGATGTGGTGGAATGGGAGATTTATGTGCACTTGATAAATCTGCAGCAACTGTGCGATGCTATCATGTCAATATGGACCAAAATCTCTCAGGAATGTTTCCAGCAGAATAAAGGCAGTTCTGGAGGCAATGGGGGCCCGACCTTTGTAAAAATTCTGTACAGACCGCTTTATTTTTATCTGCAATAAGTCCTCCCTTTTCATGGTATTTGTTTTTTTGTTATTTTTTCGTTTTTTTATACTGAGAAATGTTTCTAATATTTGGTTTGTGATGATAATCAATAATGATACTAATGAGGTGGATAAAATATTACAAGCACCTCTTAGCAGAACATGAATCAATTCAGCATTACTGAAAACTGCACCCTGTGACTCTGCACATCTTGTTTCTCGTTTACATTATGGAAACAAACTCAGTATCAAATGTAGGGTTTGTTGTCTCATATATAAGTTCTTCATGTATCGTTCACATACACATTTAACTTATAAACTATCCAACAGTAATCAGATGCATTTTCATTTTAGAACATTTGTGGAGCACTTTACAGTAACCGTCATCAATGAATTTCTAATATATTTATGTTTAATTCAGCTCTAGTAAAGTCTAGTCTAGTTATTTTGCCATTAAAAGGATAATATTAGTAATGTTATAATTCAAAGCTGCTGGCACCTCAGAGATATGTATAAGGTGTCATTTGATGACAGTGCCAAGACAGATATGTCAGAACTCCAATTATGGAAGTTATTTTTAATTATCCCGCTACCATGAATTGGATAAGCAGAAGACGCATGGATCTTTGCCAGTCGGAACATGTATCCTTGTGCCTAAACCCAAATGGTAAGAAAGCAAACAACAAGTAAAAATTAAACTATAGAGTGAAACAGGCACCAAAGCATGATTGCTGGGTTCAACACAACTTTACACCACCGCCACCCCACCTGCACTATATGCTCTTTAAAACATGCAATATGGGTATCAGTTTCCAGTTCATATTAATTGTTTTCATCTTTGTAAATGCCATGTCATTTTAAAATTTTATATAGATCAGTTGAAAATTATAGTAGCCATTGAGCTAATGTTCATAGATGTTTTACAATAGTAATAGTAGAGTTTCCAACAATTGCTTCAAGTGGTGCAACTAAAACTGTGGTATCTTATTTATTTATTAATTTTTTTAGTAACTTCAATTACTGTGCAGAAGAAAATTTGATTAGAAAACTTGATATTCCAGACTGAATTCAAGTCTAAACCCCACTACTACTTCCTACTACATCTCATTTCATCTCTTATTTACTTATTTTGTGTGTGTATAGATGGCCATGTGATATAGAAAAAACTTTAAATTATACAAAAGATGCAGTGATCGTGACCCGCATTAGATTAGACTCGTGCTTCTTTCTCTGTGTGTTTTTATTGTACTCACAAATCAAGATGTTGTTTAAGAGTAAAAGCATTTCTAATTGTTCATTACAAAGTCAAATCATGGCCATCTTTATGGGTCATTTAGTCAGTTAAACTCATTTGCCAACATGTGGAAGCTCTTGCTGGGAAAATCACTTGATTGATTATAGAAGTGCTTCTAAATTTACCTCTGATTACCCCCAAGAGAGTTAAGCAGGATACAAAAATAGCAGTTAACAATAGCCTAAGGCTGGATTTCTTTTTATACCTTACCATACTAACTATACCATACTGACAATACAGTAGGGCTGAAATGTGTTGGATGACCCAGTGACACTTGATTCTGCACATCAGTGGTCTGGACAGACACTGTGTGAGGGTGGCAGTGGCAGACTGGTACAGTTTGAAGTGCTTCCCTCATTAGCCACAAAGTGGGAAAAGTACACAAAGCTTCATCTGTCTTATCTCACTCACCTTCCAGTCGAAAAACCAAAATGCTTCCAAACCGGGACCTTTTTCTTATGTACTAGTTGCTTTAATAATAATAACAATTATTACAACAACAACAATAATATAATAACTGCCATCTTTCACTTTGGCAGAAACTGCGCTACAATGCACCACCTCAGTACAGAATCTATAACCTGTTTAATAAATAAAGACTATCTCTTGTTTTTACATTTAAAATTAAAAAGTGGTAAACTGTTATGCCATAACTGCATCCAAACCTAATCCACAGGTATTCATTAACATTTTCTGCTACCTCAAACATTACCTATTAAGTCAAATAATCAACCGATTATGTTATTTATTATAATTATTTTATATCTGAACTGTGCTTTCTATTACTCACCATAGAACTACTCCGACCTCCAAATGCTGTGGATTTCTGTCTTTGTGGCAGAACAGTTTTGACACCCCGGCATAAAAATATGTAAAAACTCTGTTTGTCTTTGGCACTTGCTGTTTTGTTACTAAATTTACTCTGTTTTATTATATTTTTAGAAGATCAGGTTAGTAGATTTGGTTAGTTTTAAAAACAAAGAAAGAGAATGACAGCACCCAGGTTCATTGCCAGCTGCCATAGATCAGTGGAACTGCATGGAAAATTGAAACGATTAGATACTTTGTCCCCTGTGAATCCATATGACAAGCACAACAATGACCTTGTGGGAAAAATTAGAAAAAAAAAAAACTGCTCCATGGTGCTAGAGGTCAGAAACTGAGGACAGCACGCAGCACATTTACATAATTTGAGATCAACCTACACAATCTCTGTAAAATTTAGTACTATGAAACAGAAGGAATTTAGTACGAGCATCTCTAAGGAGGGAAAGGGCAAGATAAAAATATCATTAACACGATTTTCGTGATTAAAGAATGCTTGTGGTCTACTGTGTTGCTTACATACACGTGTGATAAATCCACAGAAACCTGGACTCTGAAAGGTACTTCTTGAAACAGATTGATCTCAGTAAACTGATGTCATTATGTGATTGTTTGGTTCTTCATCTGAAGCACTTGATCATGTTACTGAAGCAGAGCTCGGGCAAAATTGGTCTCAAATTAATTTGAACATCTGGCAAAAATCATTTTCCTCAGTGCAACAGTGAGCAATATGGTGTTGTAATTTTCAGTATCTGTTCATCATCATTTCCCATGATCCTATGATGTAATTAAATAGCGCTCTTGCGGTTCAAAAAAACCTTTATCCTAGGTGGGAAAATCAGGAGTTACACGTCTATGCAATCTGTGCAACAGATCACATTTTTTCCCAAAGATATTTGTTGCATAGAGTTCATGTTTATTGGTGTATTAACCAATTTGTTATTAAAGTATTATTGATATTACAATTATTACAGTATTATTATAGCTACTGCAAATATTCTGTAATAATATTGTAATAACTGGATACAGATGATGAGTGATCACCAAAGTCTATCCATTTTAATTTGGATTCCAATCTGCAAATTAATAGAAAAATGGCATAAAAACAACCTTATGGTTTATTGTTTTGCTTTGTTTTTTTTTCCTTTGATTACTCATCAAACTGATGTCTTGTATAAAACTCAGTGAAGTGGGTGGCAGTGTGCAATTTAGATTCACTTGTCACGGCAAAGTCTACAGATGTAGACTACATGGCTGACAGTCAAAAGTTTCTCTCTCAAAAAATAGCAACAGGCCGAGACCTAAAGACTTTTAAAGGAAACTGTTATTGGTGTCACTGTGTTACATTTACCATGTCCTTTTGAGTCTTTCTGTATTTTTTTCATTATTATAGAAAACAAGCAAAGGACATAACGTGGAGTCATATTTCCAGTAGAGCTACAATGGTATTTGCAAACTGAGCTTTTTTTTTTTTTAGCTGTCTAAGGCACCAGCGGTAAGTGTTAGATGTTGTGTCAGAACCTCCGAATCAAAGAGAAAGAACTTCTTTTTAGATGAACTACTTTGCACAGATGTTGAACAACCCTGCAGAGAGAAATCCATCACAGAGGTTGCAGAGGAAGGGAGCCCAGATTCTTAACCAGTGGAAGCCATGACAATCACGAGTGCAAACATGATCAACAATATTTATTTTTCCTTAAAAATATTTCACAACGTACTTGTAAAATGAAAATGTTCATTCCTGTGTTTTTGTCCACCTTTGAGAGAGACAAGCTTTCCTCTCAGTCCCAGGGCAGAGACAAATGGTTTTGATTGGTAACTTGGCGACCTAACACCTCACTAAGACAATGCTTTGTTTTTCCTGTACTTCTGTCTGTCTGTATATACCTCATGAATGTAAAGTGTGATTCAGCCAACTTTAAATAAGATTTTGATGACTCACCTCTTGCTGTAGATCCTTGATGATTTTGGTTTTTTTCTCCATTTCCACTTTAAGAAATTTGATCTGAAGACAGGAATGATAAAACAAAGATGATCACACAGGAGGTCCAGCTGCAGGTATGCATGCTTTTTCAATTACTGAACATATTTCATGACGTTTACAGATGATGAGTTTAAGTAGTGTATGTTTAATTGACCGCACTGATTAGGGGCAATTCTGCATTCGAATAGCAGCTCTTAAACCCATTTGTTCCTACTGACAACATACTGTAAATCTTTAAAAGTAGGTCACAGATGATCTATAAACGTTCATAAAAAATACCCCCCCCCTCCTTCCCCAAGAAAAAAAAGAAATATATATATATATATTATTTTTTCTTCATTTTTTCTTTTTGGATAAAATTCAAAGTCACTCTAGCAAGGCACCCTGGGGAACTGTAAGCTAGACCACAGCAGGTGACTGACATCCCCAACCTGTCCATATTAACATCAATATTCAATCATTGTCACTGTCCCTGAGAAGAAAGAGAAGAAGAAGAAAAAAACAGGAAAACAAACACCTACATACAAACTGAAAAGAGAAGGAAAGAACATCCTGGTTGACTCATTCTGTCTCTGAATAAAAAGAACATTTCACACATCATCTATGCATCTGTGCAACAGCACACTGAATGCTTCTGATTATGCCAGAATAAAAAAAAAAAAGGAAAGCTAGCAAAGATAGCATTTATTCATTGCCTTCAGTTTAACCTGTAAGTTCAAATCAGACAACATAAATAGGGCTTTTACCATAAATGAATGCAATTAGATACAAACTGACAGTGGCACAGGGCTTCATACTGTAGTTACGTTTCAAAACACAGTTTCCCACCTTTTAGCTGGCTACCACAAAAGCCTGAAAACCTTTCAAAAGCTGCCACCACATATTACATTTCTGTCATGCTTTACAAAATAAGTTTAGCACTTTGATTGTGAGATAGAGATATGTTCAGGTATTTACTTGAGTAACTCCATATTTTCCTCTGCAATCCTGATTTAATAGCCCACATGCTCATCATGTCAGAGTAATATCTTTGTTTATCAAAATCCTTTCATCATGAGCTTGGCATGTCTTTCCTGTGTGAGCCTGCGGCTTGTGTACAGTACATGTGTCCATTCAATCCACCCAAAGGTATATGTCACTGCATTGATGCATTTTAATTTTTTATTTATTAGCGACCTGCCACTATATCAGCCAACATCAGTGATTTGCTGAAATAATCATGACTCTACAAAAAAAAGACAATAAATGTCTCTTAAAGACAAAAACAGTGAAAAAGTGAAATGGTAAAGCTGGGTGTGTGTGTGTGTAGTTGTTGCAGCCATACAGAGGTTCAAAAACTGCTGCCATGGGCTACCATATATCTAAGCGAATGAATTCAGTGTGTAAGACAGATAGGTCAAGGTTTTTTCTTTGTTTTTTCAATTCTAAAAAAAGGTTTTTTTAACATGCTGTGTCCTTGAAAGAGGTCATCAACATAGTCCTCAGGACAAAGACGAAAAGATTCATGGGTCTGGTGCCCTCATGTCAGGTATACGCCCTGGGGAGCAGTAAACTAAGCCTCACCAGTTGACTCACATCCCCTAGCAGGGCATGATAACATCAAGGTTCATGTTTGAGGCTTGCAGTCACCACCACAGCCCCTGGGAATGGTTAAAAAAGAAGTAGGAAAAAAAACCTTTTGCAGTACTTAAGTATTTCAAGACTCATAAAGGAGACAAAGTTTGACTGCTTGACTCTTTTTCATATAACACACACACACACACGCACACATACAGCTGTATGTGTTTTGAATTGTAAAGAATAAAATCAAAGTACAATAGCTTGAGTCAGGCATTGAAACAGTCCTTTTGGACTAGCGTCAATAAACATAGAATAGAATAGAATAGAATAGAATAGAATAGAATAGAATAGAATAGAATAGAATGCCTTAATTGTCATTATACAGGATGCACAATGAGATTGGAGACATGGAATTAACATTATATTTATCAGGTAACATCTACCCTTTTCACAATCATAACGTAGTATGTTAGTGTGCTAATATTTTCAAAGTAGTACGAAACAGAAAGTACAGATATTATTATTTATTATTTTGAGTATTTATAAATAAGTTCTGAACAAATTAAGATTCAACATGACAGTGGGGGTTAACGAACAGATCAGCTTAGTTATTGCGAGACATAATTCAAATTCTATGGCAATCCTATATAAAAAAATAACATTACATTGTTTCCGCCGATGTTGAATTCATTGTGACAAAAAGGAAGAGGGCTGCGAAATTTAGTCCTGTGGATACCATTAATAAATGTGGTAGATTTAATTTGACGGTTCTTTTCATCTTTATCAAAATAAAGAATTAAGCAGCCAATCAACAGATTGCCATCACCATCCTTCGCCTGAAATTTTATATTTTTACGTGTTAGATTTACAAAACATCAAATTTAAAGAGTCCAGAAACTGAACTGAAAATGTTTCAAACGTAGGAAAAAGGTAATAATTATAGCAGAATATATAACAATTAATAATTCTAATAATTGCAGTAATGCAAAAATATTACACAAGCTGTATCGGTGCTTATGGTAAAATACTGTCTGATGGAGAGAACAACTTCAATGTAATTACCCATAAATATCAACAAATGTAAAGCAACTTTGTATCATGTTGTTTTTGTGACTTTGCAAGCAACATGCTTCTCTTTATATTGCCATTTTTCTCTGGGGACCAAACAGAGTATTTAATTGTTTTGTTGAACATGTGTAGCATTGGCATGCTGCTGAGGTGTTCTTTTGAATCTTAAATCTCAGCAAGTGTGATAAATGCCATTTTTCAGAACGTAAATGTCAAACCACAAAAACCAGAAACTGGGATTTGTCACAAGGCAAAGGAAAATGGCACGACTGTCATCTGAAATATTACTGTACTGTTGTTTATCTCGCTGAGAGCCCATGATTTGATTGTCGATTGTAATGTCATGGTGCCCATTAAATGCTGTGACTGTGCATAAGAAGCCAGTACTGTTACAGGACAGATTTTCATTAGCATATATTGAAAATCCTAGAAGCATTCCAGCACGTAGCTGTCAGTGCAGCTAGACAGGATTTATGCTGATTTGTTGATAAGGAGAACAGCAGAAGAACAAGAGAGGGTTTCTCTGAATAACGGTAGAAATGTGGAGCAATACAGTAATGTATACCCCATACAGTATATCAATACAGCATCACTAACACATCTACACAGTCACCTCCAATGCCAAAATTGTTTTGTTTTTTTATCTGAATTCTATAGCAAGCCTCAGAGTGTACATTAAAATGTGTACCTACACTAATCAAGCAAGTGAATAAATATAGGCTACTTTGCTATATAAATTTATATGTGCAAGTATTCATTGCCTCTAATACTATTTGATAGAAAAGAAACTTTATATGAGCTTCTTACAAGTGCATTTCTTTTAAATGGTTCACAAAATAAAACATTGTGATCATTAAAACTGGAGTCAACAGAAGTTATCATCCATCGCGGGTAAATTTGATACATTTTCTTGTATTGCACGTTGTAATCTTGCATATATTGCAAATGATCACAGAATCAAACATGCTTTTGTTGATTGTTTTAGACAAGATAGATACATTTTGCATTTTCAGTAACACTGGCAATTAGAGCAGAGTATCATCTGCATATATGGTTATTTCAGATGGAGGCGAATATTATTTGTTGATCAACCGAATATTAATCACTTGTAAGGACTATAATTATTTCAGACCTTTGCTAATTTATTGTTTTTAAATTTAATAATAATTATCCTTGAATTCTGTGTTTGTGTTCAAACAAAACACAAAGCTTTAGCTCACTCTGAGAGTTTCAATTATATAGTGAAGGATGGAGGCTGGAGCTTGCTGCTGGGTAATGAGTGTGGATCACTGAGGGCCCTCGTGTGACAGGTGACAGTGCTGGTTAGACAAGACCGGATGTTGATGGTCAGGTCAGCTCCGTCTTACCGTGGCCTGCTGCTTCTCCGCTTTCTCATTTGCCTCATCCAGCTGCTTCTGCAAGGCTGCCTGGAGGGACTTCATCTCCTCTCTGTCAAGTGAAAGGGAAGTGAGAAACACTCTGTTAGCACTTCCTCCTCACATTCTCAGAGGCCTCGACTGCGCTACCACAGAATGACCTTCTCAGATCTATCACTTTTAAAATCAATTTTTTTGCACAGAATTCCTAGGAAGCAAATTTCACTATTACCTTTGTCACCAAATTACATCTCCTGTTATCTCTGATCTGTTGCATAATATCAAGCAGTTGACAAAAGTTAAAAAAATATGTTTGTTTTTTTTTTTATTTTATTAAGAATGAGTAATTATCCAGTCTATGAACAGGGTATAAACAAATTTGGGAATTTGAATCAAAAGGAAATATTTTGTTTATACACATATTTATTTAAGATCAAAACCTTGCCTTAATTTATGAATGGATGATGCAATACCACATTGCTTAACTGCAATTAGGATATAAAGGATGGGGGCAATGGTTAAATATGCATAGCTGAACTGACTGCCATTAGTGCTTTGGAATGTTTTTGTCTAGGTCGTTTATTTTCCTACGCTGGTTAATAGCAGCCAGGCATTTTTCTTCAATCCCTTTTTAT
The DNA here is from genome assembly GCA_015106715.1 of Bujurquina vittata. Lineage (NCBI taxonomy): Eukaryota > Metazoa > Chordata > Actinopteri > Cichliformes > Cichlidae > Bujurquina > Bujurquina vittata. The sequence continues at coordinate 13,545 of VUQK01003153.1, read as the reverse complement.
TCATGTTTTATTTTCTATGTATGTTATCCTTAACAAACATACAGTTCACCAAACACTCCCAAATAAACAAGAAGAAACGGCTGTGAGATTCCAGGAGAAAGAAGAAATGCGAGATGACTTTGTTTGCTGCGCTGCCTATGTCGCTTCTTGTAGTGTATTAAAATGCTCCACAATGCTATTATTCATGCGGTATGATGACTAATGCAGAATTAATTATGTGTTTAACATGAAATTAAAATTTTATGCATTAGAATGTAATTTGTAAGTCAGTACAGTTTGGTGCTCCTGAGCACAGATAACAGGGAATTATAAATCAAGGAGGCAAAGGATGTGGGTCAGTGGTATCAAAAACGCTTGTAGGAATCACATCACAAGGTAACCCAGATAAAATTAGAAGTAACAGCCTATTTACTGCTTCCAAGCATGGCCTAAGTATATGACGTATGTCACAATCACCCGGCAGTGTAGTCAGGCGACATTATCTTTCAAGGCAGTGCAGCAACACTCAGTGCTCAGCAGTCACACACTGTTGTATTTTATATGCCAGTGGTCTTGTCTCTTGGCATAAGTTCAAACTAGAAAACATTTTTCTTCACAGTGACCAACCAACCACCCCTGCTTTGGTATTTCATTTATATTCGCATCTCCTGCATCCAATACTTGGAAGAGTTTGTACAAAATATATCAAAACTGTCCAAACTGCCAAAAAAGAGACAGTAAATGTGAAATTGACATACTTTGAAGGGCCAGATGATAAGTGAATAAACACAGGCTTGACAGTAGGTTAAGCTATTTTAAATGCTGTTTTAAAAACGTAAAATGTTACATTTTACTACCAATAACCTCCTCTTTTGATTAACAGCTTTGTTGCATTGCACTTTGTAGCAAAAATTATTTTCAGGCGCCAATCAAATCTCTGTTAAGACTTGTCAAAAATAAACAACCTGCAATGAATCACCTGTCTGTACTCGTGATAATGGAGCCAGCTGGTAATCACACCTGGCAGACATGGAACTCCAAAGGTGGATTAATAACACTTTGAGAAAGTTGTGGCTCACAAATGCTTGGTAGGCAACATTGAGCCAAGCTGCTGTTTTATGGTTTCTTAGCTTGATGACATGTGAGAACTGCCACGGACTGCTGATAGGCTATTGATTGGCTATCAAGATACTACACACACAAGGCTGGACTTCAATCAGGCTGACATTTCGGAGAGGATGGAGGCCATGAATGACTCCAAATCATTAGCAGTCTCATTACACAGAACATTAATCAGACAGTCCTAACTGGTAAAGCACTTAAGCTAAACACTTTTTCAGCTCGCTGGCAAAAAAAATGAAGTGGTAAATCAAAGGTGCTTGGTTTTTCACAAAATGAAAACAGCCATATCAATTTCAGATATGCATTTATGCGATTTACGATTGAATTATGCATTATCTATCTGCTTCTGTGTGTACTGCAGACACACTGGCCAACACCTGAGAATTAGCAGTCTCAGTAATAGTGAATAAGTCATTATTTACAGGCCCTGAAAGCTGTTCTTCTCTATTAGCTACTTGATGTAAATGATATGCTTAAATATGCAAGGACTATTTTTTTTTATCTCTCATATGACAAAACAATGTTTTGTTTTGTTTTTTCACATGAGAGATTTCAGTTTCAGTAAATATTTTGCAACATGTAAATCTGAAAATGTGATCAGTCAGTCAAATCTGATTAAACCACAAAAGAGTCCTAACAAAACAGATTGATTTTAATGTTGAACCCTTTGTTTTTTAATTGGACTGCAGTTTATGTAAGCATGAATACTTAGTGGTAATAAGTAATTGTGGGTGCTGGCACCTTCTATGTTCAATTTCAGTTTTGATCATATGCTGTAAAAGTTAACACGAGAGAATTAGCTACCAAAAATTCCATTTATGTAACAACCACCAGCTTGGATTAGAATGGAAAGAGGAAGTACGTTAGCTGTGATTGAAATGTGGTGTGAGCTCAGATATTTTACCGCAAAGGAATAATTCTGTGGCCCACGTGTTGAATTACTAGCACGTGTTGAATGTTGCTGACGCAGAGGTTGTCAACATGGGTGCGAATAATTAATGGATCTAGATCAGGGGTGGGCAACTCCAGGCCTCGAGGGCCAGTGTCCTGCAGATATTAGATGTGTCCCTGATCCAACACACCTGAATCAAATGCCTGGATTACCTCCTCAGTATGTAGTCAGGTTATCCAGAGTCCTGCTAACTTCTATATGTGATTCTGGTGTATTGGAGCAGGAACACATCTAAAACCTGCAGGACACCGCCCTCAAGGCCTGGAGTTGCCCACCCGTGGTCTAGATTATCCTCTGCGCCACTTACTGCACACGCAGCTGAACACCTTCTCCAACATCTGTTTGGGCTCCACTGCCACAAGAACAGACACAGAAAATCTTTACCATCTCATTACCATCTCTGTGATATTGTATTTATTGAGCTAAGTTGTTTTTCATGTGCTGGCGGCTGTAATACAGAAGAAACAGAGAAAATGTGTTTTGTCATGTTGCCATGGCAGGACCTAAAACTGCAAAGCTTAGCTTCCACAAAGACATGTAGCAGAATCTACTATAGATGATGAAGACTGAAAAGTGGTCTAATCTCAGATATGCTACTGCAGCGTGAATGTTTCCATACTACTTTTTAAGGTGATTGCTGTTCCTGTTTGAACCCAGTTCAAAGAATGACTTGGATTCCTCCATAATCTGACACAGACCTCATCCAAATGACTGTGGCAGTGTTAAATGGTTACAGATAATCAATGGATCCTGACCACCCTTTGATTTCAAAGTATATTTTCATGCAAAGCTCCACCAAAATTTAAGCTTTTCATCATCATGCATTCTTACCCATGGGTATGACTTCCTAACCTACTTTTTGGTGGTATTTGTGAGCTGCACAGGACTGTTGGTAACTCATGTCTAAGTCATGCATGATGCCCCACTTTACCTCTGTTTGTGGCTGAGCTCCAAAATCCTCTGCACATCTTTCTTGGCTACTGAGTCATCATTTTTCAGTGACTGAAAGAAAACAGAGACACTGTGTTTTTGCAGGAGAGACACAGTTTTTATGGTAGGTGAAAAACTTCAGAATGAAAATGAGTTAATAGCACCACCAACACAAAATGGAAACAAATATAGAGTATACACACTTTGAACTGTAAAAGGAGTGTGTATACATTTACTGTATATATTTACTGTGACATTTACTCTACAGTAAACATTACAGAATGTTGCTAGGTTTTCACAGTTCCTTCAAGCTCCCGAGGTGGGTGTAATAAAATGATGCAGCAGATGTAAAATGTCGAGGCACCCCTATCCCTCCTCCCAAATTATATGGCTTTTAACAATCTGCTGATGAATGTCCTAATGAGGGTACATGCAGATGTACAGATTGGGTTTTACTGGTGCCTCAGCACCTGCCTGATGGGTAATTATGAATTAGTCAGGTCTCTGATTGCCCTCCAAGCCCTCCAAGATATTTTTATTTGTTACGAACTGAACAGAAATTTACAGCGTTGTAAGAAAATGTGGACTCCAAGGGAGATATAGTTTATCTTTAGTTGTGCTTGAAGGTGATATCTGTAACAATTAACACCGCATTACCATAACGCCTGAAACAAGCTCCTCCCCAGCTGCTGACTTAATTTCATGTTAATCTATGTTGATGATGAAGAATAAGAACAGCTTCTGTTGACAAGAGACAATGTATATGCACTCAAGTAAAAACCATCCATCCATTCTCTTCCACTTATCCTGTTCGGGGTTGAGGGGGACTGGAGTCTATCCCAGCTTTCATAGGACAAGAGGTGGGGTACATCCTGTACAGGTCGCCAGCCTGTCACAGGGCTAGCACAGAGAGACAGACAGCTATTCACACCTATGGGCAATTTAGAATCAGCAATTTACTTAACCCCAGTAACTGCATTTCTCTGGATTGTGGGAGGAACCCGGAGTACTTGGAGAGAACCCACACAAACACAGGGAGAACACGCAAACTCCACACAGAAAGGCCCGGCCATGGTGCTAACCAACACGCCACCGTAATGCCCGACTAAATATGCCAATTCTAATACTGTACATTTAGAATGGTGAATCTCTGAGCGGTATTTCAGTGATTTTTATCATTGTATGCATGCTGTATGTCCAAGAAACATTAACTGAATGGACACATTAGGCTCCCCCTCACACAATTTTCACAAAGAAATTTAATATAAATGATACTATAGCTTTGGCTGTACCTTTTCAAGCCTCCATTGTTATCTGAAAACAGCTTTATTGTTGAAAAAAGAGAAATTTTACAGTCTGGCTGCACTTCCACTTTACCAGCTCACAAAGATATTCTGGCCATTTTCCAAAGCATATCACACACTGAGAGATGGATGGGCAAAGTTTCCATTCACTGCATGAAATTCAAGGTACAGTAATAATAATAATCTATACTATTTTTATTGAAATTTAGATTGTTTTAAATTTATTTTAACTGCATCATTATATTATATTCTGCCAAAAAAAAAAAGAAAATTTGTTCATGGATCATCTAAAAGATTGTCCTTTACATCTACTGTGTGTAATTACGTGATCACACACTCACTAGCCACTTTATTAGGTACACTTGTTGAACTGCTGGTATGGCGTTAAGGCATGTAGACATGCTGACGATGATCTGTTTAAACTGAGGATCAGAATGGGGAAGAAGGGTGATTTAAGTGACAGTGAATGGTTTTTAGCGTGAAAAATGATTTCCCCCCTTCCTAGTTTTTTTGTTTTTGCATATTTGTCACACTTGTTGTTTTTACTGGATGGTTTGGATTTTAATATTATATTGCATAACCTGAGTAAATATAAAATGCAGTTTTTCAAAGACAATTTCATTTATTAAGGGAAAAAGCAATGAAAACCTTCCTGGGCTTATATGAAAAATTAATTGCCCCTCTTGTTAAATCATGAATTAACTGTAATTTAACACATTTTTTTTAATGAAAGCTGAGTTCAATTTCAGTAGCCACACCCAGGCTTGATTACTGCCAGACCTAAAAAAAATAATTAGAACCTGTCTGACAAAGTGAAGTAGACTAAAAGATTTCAAAAAGACACATCATGCCACGAGAAGAAACAGCTGAGAAGCAAAGTCACTGACATCTATCAGTCTGGAAAGGGTTACAAAGCCATTTCTAAGGCTTTGGGCCGCCAGTGAACCACAGCGAGAGCCATTATCCACAAATGGAAAAAATTTGGAACAGTGGTGAACCTTCCCAGGAGTGACCAGCATACCAAAATGATTCCAAGAGCGCATCAACAACTCATCCCGGAGGTCACAAAAGAAACCAGAACAACAGAACTGCGGGCCTCACTTGTCTACGTGTTCATGATTCAACAATAGCAAAGAAACTGGGCAAAAACTGTATTCATGGGAGAGTTCCAAGGTGAAAACCAAAAAAAACGCAAAGGTTTGCCTTACATTTGCCAAAAAACACAAAACATCTTGACAATCCCCAAGTCTTTTGGACTGATGAGCAAAAGCTGAACCTTTAGGAACGTTTGAATACTGGTACATCTGAAATAAAACTAAATAGGCATTTCATAAAAAGGACCTCATACCAACAGTCAAACATAGTGATGGTAGTTTTATGATCTGGAGTTCCTTTGCTGCTTCATCCTGAAGAACAATCGGCCATTGCAGTTCTTGCTGCTAAGCCACAACCAAATATTAGGTTTAGGGGGGCAGTTGTTTTTTCACATAGGGCCAGATAGCTTTGGATAACCTTTTCATTCTGTTATTTAGGTGCTCACCTCACAACCGGAGGGTTGCTGGTTCGAGTCCCCATCTGTGCGCATGCTGTCATTGTGTCCCTGGGCAAGACACTTAACCCATATTGCCCATGTGTGAATGTAGTTGTGTGGTTGGTGTTTGGTGGTGGTCAGAGGGGCCGTAGGCGTGAATTGTCAGCCATGCTTCCGTCAGACTGCCCTCAGCAGCTGTGGCTACATTAGAACAGTAGCTTCAAGTATGATTGAGGTGCAAATGAATAGTGTGTGGAATTTAAGTTTGAGTACCGTGAAAAGTGCTATATAAGTCTAAGGCATTATTATTATTATTACTGTAAGTGTGAGAAATATGCAAAAGGGGGGGGGTCAAATACTTTTTCTTTACTGTACGAAAAAGACATTTATATAATATACTCAAATTTTGATTTGTAGAGAAAAAGAATTGTAAGCATTTGAAAATGAACTGCATAAAACAAACAACAATCAAAATCACTGTCAGATCCACTTTGTGTGGCAGCTACAAAATGGGTCTCCGTGCTGTTAAATGTGCAAATCCTCTCAGGTTATTCGGTCATGACGTTGAATTTAAACAACAAAGCAGCCACTTGAAGCCCACGGTTAACCGCTTCTCAACGTCCCAGGAGCTACAGCAAAGACTAAAGTCCCCATCACAATAAGTTTAATTATTAGGGTTGCTGAAATGCACCTAGAGGGCAACTCATTCCACTTCTAACCACTTCACATGGTCCATCATTTTTTTCAAGAAATATTAAAAGATTTATCCTGTTGACTTTATTCTCTTTTAAATGTTGATGATGTTTTCACCCCCTGAAGAATAGACTTTTTCCACTACACACAAATTCAAATCTAACGCAACCTCTGCCCTGCCCAGCATGCTGGCACATGGCCCACAGCGAAGATGGATGCCAACCTAGCTAGCCTGGAGTGAGTAGACATCAAAGCCTGCCCCAGGGAATGGTGATAGACAGACTCCATGAGCTTTTTCCAGACACACGGGACATCTCTCACAAACACGCACCACTGGTGGATTACTGTGCATATAATTTGTTTGATTATTGATTTTCTGACAATTCCAGTGGATGACAAATTCGCCTAAAGCTGAAAAACTCTGCTGCAGAGAGGAAACTATCACTCAGACTGCAACTTTAGGAGTGCTCGATAGAAAAAGAAGGTCATCTGGTTCCCAAGACCTAACCATCCAAGTGGGAGGCATGTTTTGTAAGACTGCTGTTGCATACACTAATGCGACTGAAAAATACTAAGTGATTAAAATATCTGAATTTATAACTGGATTTTTTTTCCTTATTACTGCCAGGAGCCATAATGAAGTTGACCTAAGCTGACTGGTGAGAAGAGTCGTGCAGTATCCAGCACTGTGATAATTGTGTTTGTGAAATTCTCACAGCATTATATCTACAGCATAATAAGGTACACGATGAAATGTCCAAGATGATACCCCACTTTGCGACAAGAAAAATAATTCTCAAAATCATTCAAATTTGTCTTATGAGCTCTGACATATATTTCCCAACTATTTATTCAGGTCAAATATAATCTTCCACTGTCACTGAACTTCTTATATATATATATATATATATATATATATATATATATGTTCCACCCCAGGTGGGTGGGTTTGTGGACTTGAAAAGCATTTCAACGTTAATATTTAATAATAGCTTTACCGAGCATTCATTAAAGATATGTGACAAGAATCATAAGCTTCAGTCTTCAAATGGCTGAATACAGGGATTAAAAAATTCGTGTACCTGTGGCCCAAAACTCACGGCCAAATAAACTTTCACACGCTGCAAAGAGAGAAACAGCAAAAATTTCAACCTGGAGGTTGCCTTTTATGCTGTCCAGTTCCTTTGAAGTCTTGGAGAGCTGGTGCAGGATGCTGCTTCGTTCAGTGAAGACTTCCTTTAGCTTCTTTTCCAGCCCATCGTAACTTTGTCTGTTGAGAGAATGAAAGAATGAAATTTCACTATTAAATGTCTGTCACTAGCTGAGAAAATGCACTCTTTATTGGCACCCTTGGGAGAACGAGGTGTTTTAAAACCAGATTAAGAGCGCCATCGTTAAAGCTGAAGGGTAGAGCAGTAGGAGAGAAAACTAATATCTACTCAGCGCAGTCCCTGGATGAATAAAATAGAAAGATACAAAGAAAAATCTTCTCTTCCTTTCAATCAAGTAATTTAGTGAATGCTCGTTTTACAGAGATATCTTTTGACCAGAGGTATAACCCCGCATTTCCATTTAAATATTCATGTAGTCCATCCAATTATTAAAGGAAAAATTCTGCAGGGCACATTTGTCAAATCCTGTTTTTCTCATTGCAAAAGTCAACTCTACTGAATGGCACTGCAGAGGCGTTCTTGTCATTTATTACTGAGCTTCCAGAGAGGCAAATATTACTTCACAGCATGTTTGCATGAACTATAGCCTTAATAAAGATAATATTTTTCATTCTTAATGACATACTATAATCCCCACTGAGAGATGTACTGAGTAGCAGGGCACAAAAACGTGATTAAGAGGCCATGGTGAGCAGATACAAATGCAATGATAGCTCAGGAGTTGACTAAAATATGATGTGTTACTTTTTGCTTTTGGTGGCTAAAGATGATAACTTAATTTCCCACTTACTCCCTTAATTGAGTTAAAAGAGTTAAGATTTAGTGCACGTTCACTTTTACTGTTGGAAGACAATCTAATAACAGAAGATCTATTTTTCATTTAATCTAACATCCTTGTTTACTGACTCAAGGACAGAGCCAACTCTTCCGGGAGGTGTTTGAAATTAAGCATATCTGAATGTAGTTACCCTGCAAATAAAAGAGCCCAGAGGCTCTAAATTTTCCCTAAAGCCTGCAAATTTGATTACTTTGATGACCCCTTGAGTTTAATTGGAATGGTTTAATAAGCAGTCACAAAATAGCCCATCCACTATACCCATCTGCACTTTGCATAAGACATCACTGAATCTTAATAATGGTTCTAAATAAATGTATCAAGCCATGACCCACTATGTGATGATGAGTTGCCCTGCTTTCATTTGTAACCAGAGAAGTAGAGAAAAGTAGAGCAAAAAAGTGTAACAAAAAAAATTGTACTCTGAAATTTTTTAAAGATGAGTCACAGTTACAAACTGTTTAGAGCAAGGGTGAAAATTTCCCAGGGACCCCCCACGCATAATCCTAATATCTATTTCTTTGGGCTTAGCATAACAACAGTGTGGGCTGTCTCAAAACTCCTCCATGCTTACCAGCTAGATAAGTGAAGTTATGTAGCAGTAGCAGCAGTAATGGTTCCTTGCACCCTGACAGAAGTGAGTGATTTCATATCAGATTGACATAATGTGTCAGCATAATCTCAGCGTTTTGGCACATGCACACAGCATGCTTGATTTATTGGTGTAAATGATCCCCAACTGTATGTCTGCTTTTTTTTTTTTTTTTTTTTTTTTGTTTAAGTATAATTTATGATTTTTTTTCATTTTTTTTT
>VUQK01003147.1:27688-39005 GCA_015106715.1 Bujurquina vittata | reverse complement strand
AATCTGACAACCAAACCCATTTCTTCTCCTCTTTCAGCCATTGTGGGTTGACAAAACAGATATAAAATCGACACAACTATATTTTTGCTTGTGCAGCTCGTTACAGACGCAGTTGGCTAGCTCTGGCTAATACGTGCTCTGACTATCCAATCAAAGTGTATGAATATGCTGAGTTACCGTACGCCTTCGAGAAGGCCTTGATGCTTGTAACTCAAAATCTGATTGGTTGAACCAACAGGTTGGCAGACGCTTATTTTATGCTACAGAAACCTGCAGAAGTGATTCTGAAGGCCTCCGGGCAGATTTCTTTGACCCTAGCAACAAATGATGGCTGAAATGTGATTGGTTAACTGCTTTAATATGAAAATACACGCCTGGAAACAGCGCGAAAACGGGAAAAGTTATGAAAGGAACCGTACAGACCATTTGGAATTATTTAACAAGTATTGATGGACAAAATATAATTAATATTATTCAGATAGTTTTTAGGCCAGCAGAGAAGGCCTTGCAGGCCCTGACGGCCCGCCAGTGCCCAGATGATATAAATTAATTTCCTACCCAGGAGTGCATAAAGTAGTTAAAATCAGCTCCACTGACTACATTTAGTGTTATTTTGTCAAGCTCAAAGCTTTTCCCCTCATTCCAGCCAGTGCGTTAACACAACCAACCATCTGCATTGTGGGGTCATAAAGCCAAAAAAAGAAGCTGTCTGTGAACATGAGACCTCTGGGACTGCTCATTGGGCTCTGTGTCCTGTTCCTCATCGGTGGGAAGGTGTTCTCTCATGTTGGGGGGGGCCACTGCTTGGTCAGCAGGACTATCAGGACCCATCGCTTTATGGTGATCCTGGCAAATACTGTGAAATATTTTGTTGAATGACCTTTGTGTTAAGCGTGTCTGCAACACTACCTGGCTGTCTGTTCTGTTAAAGGGGGAGGGGGGGGCATGCATTTGCTTTTTTCATGACAAAAATGTGATTTCTATGTTTCCTGGTTGGTAAGATAAGCCCTGATTGAGCCATTATTGCAGGGATCCTCACATCCAGGCCTCGCGGGCCGCTGTCTGAATCACCTCCTCAGTATGCAGTCAAGTTCTCCTGAGTCCTGCTGATGACTGCTATATTTGACTCAGGTGTGTTGAAGCAGAGACGCATCTGAAACCTGCAGGACCCCAGCCCTTGAGGCCTGGAGTTGGCCACCCCTGTTCTAAAGGATGGTTAATAAAGGATGTTATTCACTTAACCTGGTTGTGATTTTAATGCTGTGCCGTGCCCATGTAGTAGGTGCGTGATAGGGTAAGGCTGATATACTGTATTTACTTGCACTTTAACTCAAAACAGTACTCCAGTATCTTAGTAGTACACCTCTGAAAGTTTGAAGCCTTGCATGCTTTAGAGAGTTTTGACATTTTTCACTGTTGGAAGCAGATAAAAATTAATGTATCTGCAATTTCAAACCAGTCGTGCAGCTGCATTCACACTCCAGTCAATGCTGGGAGAAGCAGGCTGTGAAACTGTGCCTTTTTAACAACAGGAGATAATGTGCTTCAGATGCTTTCTCACTCTGGAAATGTTCAGATGTGTTCAGGAGGACTGATGGTGAATTCTCCAGTTTCCTGATCCATTCTCACATGGGCACCCTCGGACACTTTGCCGACTCTGTGGTGAGGAAACGTCAGGTTAAGGACTTTTAACATTAAATCTGACTGAGCTGGACAACAACTCAGCTCACCTGAGTAACGTCTGCAGTGCATGTGGGGAAAAAGCTTCACTTACAGCAAACGCATCCCTGAGGATTCAGACATGAAAGCTCGGTGTGACTGTCACATGTGCAGATGCAGCATGTTAAATGCTGCTGGAAGCTTGTTGCTGTGCTGCATCACAGACACGCAGAGATGAAGCAAGAGTAGAGTTTATGAGGGTGCATAAATAATGTCAAACTGCCTGCAATTTGACATACCCATATATGCAGTATGCTCCCTTCAAACTCAGACATGGGAACCTGTAACCCAGCCCATCATTCAACAAATGCAAACCTCTGGATTCTCCCTGCAATGGTCACGGCCTTCTTTAAGTGCTAAAATCTGCATCAGATTAAAGGAAGAATGGTGAAATCTTGCCTCCGCCTCTCTTTCCTCTCATCGTTTCAGCTCCTGTTGCTTTGGCCACACCTTATTAATATTTCTCCAAACTCAATGCATGTGGAGGATCTCCTGCTCATCTGGTTAGCTGTATCAGACAGCCCCCTGAATATGGTGTAGATCAAATATAGCAGGCATGCAAGCATGGTTTGATAAACCTCACTGAGTTGTCCTCAGATAAACTGTCAGATTTTTAATGGCATGTCCCGTCCATAAACTTTCACTTCTACTCAGAAAAAATGAGAAATTAGTGGATATAAATAAGTCTTCTTGGAATGAAGCCTCTGATCCAGCCTTAACTAGATAGCCTTGACAAGTCCAATTTATGACTGCTTCTCCACAATAGTTCATTGTGCTGCAGATGATCTAATCACCACTGCCCTCAGAAGTCTGAGAGACGGGATGAAGAGGAAACATAGTGGAAACATTGTCATCCATCACTTTTGATGTGAAAACACATGATGGCATCACCTTATCTGATTTCTCTTCCAAATTAGTAAGACCAAATGAAATGAGGCGGATCAAACAAGACCAAGGAGTCGTTTAATTGCGTTACGCAGCCGCCTCCTTCAGCGAGCTGTCATGTACAGCTGCAGGATCGGGCCTTTTGATGAGCAGTTGCAGAACAATGCTGCTGCAGATGACGCTCTGTTGAATAGTTTGCATTGCTTTTTTTTTGTCAGTTCTCGACTCACAGCCACAAACGTCCATCTGAATACAAACAGACCAAAGAAGCACCACATGGTGCCATCGGTGGAACCGCAAGTGCATTCTTCTTTTGTCAGCTGAGCGTGCACATCTGCACATTAACACTGAGTTTACCATCAGCGACGGTCCCAACCGTCCCTTTTAATCCTATTTTTGGAGACAAATGAGAAGCGCCTTTTAAAAAAAGAAATGTTGTTTTTGATTGAATTTAATGGTCCTGTTTTAAAGAGTCCACACTGGACGGGTGGAAGCGTATTAAGCACTGAGCTTTGCACCTGCTCACTCACTTCTTACCTACACTTCAATACTAGACAAAGCGGCAGCTCACGGCATCCTCGCGCTACAGTTTGGGAGCATCAGACGGCTCTCATCGCTGCCATAAACTGGTCCATCCTGGAACTTACACCAAGGAACACTTGATGCATTATTTTGAAATGTCAACATCTTTAATCAAACTGGCATTTGACACTGAATAAGAGAGGGCTGCACGTGAGCTCGAGCCTGATTTGCATGTTTGGCCGTGAACAGAGACACTTCCTTAATTCCTCGGCTGCATATAAAATTGGAAAAGCACATATTTTGTGAATTAGACTAAAAGAAAATGAAACAAAAATGAAATGTGTGGTTGAGTGGTCTAAAGGGAAGAGAAACTACTTGACAGAGAATATTCCCTGAGTTCAGAACGGAGGAACGAGAAAAAATAAGAATGATCAGACTATAGATGAGATGTGTCTGCAGGTTCTCGTCCAGGTCGGAGCATCTGTGGAGCCTGAAAAAGTGACTGGACCTCTTCTTGTTTCTTGAAGATGTTTCCCGCCCAAAGGTGGAGAGGCCCAGGTATTTAAACTCAGTTGGCGTGGACCAGGGGTGTCGACCTCCAGGCCTCGAGGGCCGGGGTCCTGCGGGTTTTAGATGGGTCCCTGATCCAACGCACCTGAGGCCTGGAGTTTGACACCCCTGGCGTAGACCCTGGAGGTGGGTGTGACCCTTTATTGTTGATGTGCATGATCACATGTGCCAGGGTGTGAAAGGAGGCGTGGCTTATTACAATCAGTGGTTTCAGGTGGAAACCATTTCTTTCAGGTGACCTATTGAGGTCACCTGAACAAAAGTGCGAATGGGGGTTGAGATGCCTTGCTTGGGGGCCCACAGTGATGCCAGGATTCAAACCAGCGTCCTCTCAGTGAGCCCTCTTCTACTCCTCTGGGCCACCACTCTCCTAAGATAAAGGTGTATGTTACATACAGAATGTTAATCAAAAAAAATCCCACATTTGTGTCTTATTTTTGTTAATGTTGGATTCTGCCACACAAGGCTGGACTCGGTGCTGGTTGCACCAGGTGAGTGCACAGGCCTGAGGACATGAGTCACAGCATTTCCACACTCAGTGACCCGTCCTGTCAGGATGAAAATGCTTCCTCACGGGACAAAGGTAATGACTCAGGTCACCATTTGCACGCATCACTGCAGCCAAACCACGCACCTCGCAGCCCAGCAGAGACCCCGGATCCCCTCACTCACGGTGGCGGCCATTCGAGGTCTGCTTCAGTCCGTCACTCGTCAAAATAAGCACACAAGATGGTTTAAAGCTTCAAACAAACCTGGTTACCAAAAGCCAATCAATGCCCCCCTATCACCAGCAATCCCTTCCCTCTGGTGAGAGTGCAGATGTCAGCCACGCACTCAAAGACACAGCCGGGCGCAGATACCGACTCTTCTGTCTGCGGCAGCTAAAAAAAACAAGGCAGATTCGAAAATGCCACCTCGTGACTTTTCGGAGGAGCTAATCTATTCTATTTAATGTAGTTCAGAGGGGCCCAAAGTCGGCACTGAAGACACAAGGCGGGATTAGTCCTCATACAGCGGTGGCAAGATGAAAGGAGATAAACCACTTAGCCTCGTTCTTGGATGACTTTATATATTTATTTCCCTCAAGTCTCTTCCCAACATTTGAAAAGGGATTTAGCAGCAAAGACACTTAAGTCTGTGGAATTTAATCTTTTTTCCGCTTTCAAATAAGTTGTGGGTTTTTTTGTGCGCTGTTGAGTTTTATGAACTTTCGACAGTAGTTCAGGGAGAGCTGAAAGGCAGAGTTTGATGCGTGAACACTGCACACTGTACTTCATGCAAACTGCTTTGACATTTGAATGCATTTGATAGTTCACTGAATGGGTTTGTTCTTTCTGCTTCACATCACACCTCTGAATAAGGAGCGCTCATCCTCTGCATGCAGATTCCCCGACCCAGGACGTGTCGCACAGCCTTCGTGTCTGCCTGGCAGTCTGACCTGCGTGCTCTTCAATATCTTCCCGCTCCTCTGTTGACTCTGCAGAGCTCGCATTGTGAGCCGAGCCCGCTGAGTCGCGCCGACCCCGGGCTTTGGCCTCCGCACATCAAAAGCTCCTTATGGAGGATGTTAATATTTGCTCAGGTGCATCTCGCGAGTCTGTGTCTCTGAGCAGAGAGCTCCGAGCATATAAATATAGCAGAGGCCAAAGGGACGTCTGGTCCCGCTGTCCCTGTGTGTGTGAGAAGAGGGGATGGGAGTGGATGACAGTGTGTGTTGTCGCTAAACAAGCACACGCACACAACTGCGTGCACACACTTCAACCCTCCTCCTGACTCCTCCGGTCTGCAGCCTTCATTTGAACCCGTTCCATCCTTTCTTCTTGGTGGCCTTGTGACCTGTGGCTGCCCTTCAGTCAGGGGGCACATGGACCGGACAGCTGGGGACAACAGGAGCCCTGTCCCATCCAAATCCCCTCCTGTCTCCTGCCTCTTCCATCCCATGACCTCTGTATTTTTTTGAACTTGTGCCGGCTGATTCAGCAGCGTCCACTGTTTACCCAACAATGCTACGGATAAGAGCACAGTGGTGAGATTAGATGTGACTTTCCCCTAACCTTTGGTGCAAGGCCTCCATCTCACATGTGCACCGATTCCCTCTCGGTGTCAGTGATTACAGTGACTGTCATCTCCCGATGCCGCTCACACGTCTCAGGTTGACTTGGCTCGCCGCGATGAGATCTAACCCGCAGCAGCCGCTGCCGTCAGGCAGTACGGAGAGACACAAGTAGAATCTGGAAGCTCCAGCACCACATCAGAGGAGCTGGAAGCCAGTCAGCTGCACGTCCGTGGAACAATCTGCCTGCGAGACCGGGGTGTTTCCTAACCGGACCTGCAGAACTGCTGCCGCTCCTGCTGGAGCACACGTACACGGAGTTCAGGAGGCAAACGTGGAGGCGGGGTGCAGTATTTGATTTGCGCTAAGCTCAACGGGTGGAGCGGGCTTTAGAGCCTGTTTACTAGAGGAATGAAATCAGGATTTGAAGCCTATGCCATAAACACACCAGCAGAAAGAGGCCGAGCAGAAGGAAAGCTTCTTTGTATTTCTCAGCTTGGAAATAAGCTGGAGAAGGAGAGACGGACTGTATAGTTTTGTTAGAGCAAGGTCAATATACACGGTCCCAAGAGCAGAAAATTACCTTTGAGCAGATTGCATTACAGTTACACACATTGGACTTTTAGCCAGGAGTGGCAGAAAACCCATTAATGCTGTGACTGTTCATCATCGATGTGGAAATGTTAAACGCCTTTCACAATGACTTTGTCCATCCATCTGAACTCGGAGGCAGGCGAGGTGTCCACAATGAAATGTCATTCTTTGATGGCATTTTCCTGTATAGCCTGAGAATGACGATAACATTACCAGGCAAGGTGCAACAGGACTGTTAAATGATATAATATTGATCATCTGTTCTTATCGGTCAAGTCCAGGGACCATCCGTCCTGCTCATATTGTCCTTGATGCTTGCAGTCATCATTACTTTTTCACTGTTTTAGAGAAAATGTTTCAGCGCTGACATTGTGGAAGAATAAACCCTTTCTGCCCAAACTTTAGCAACACTTGATTACTGTGTGCAGTTCAAACTGAGGCCTCGACATTAATCGAGGAAAGTAAGAGGAACACTCAGAAGGCCAGTTGTGCATATTTTGAACTTTCTGTTCTCTGCTAGCAGAGTTTGCGTGATAATCCTTAATGGTCTTATAATTGGCTTTGATGCAGCATTTGAAACGAGCCATTTCGCATTTGTAAAGACCTGCTCACAATTTCTTTTGATTGGCTGCCCCTCGGTAACAGCGTTTGTTAGCGCTGCCGTCTTCTAATGGTTCAGGTGCGTGAAACAAACGTGCGCAGCAGCAAAGATTGCTGCAAAGCTGCATGAACCGTATATACTCCCGAGAGAAATGCACAGAAATGCGGCTGGACTGCAAAACCCAGCGAGGAAAATGTTACTGCTCTATGAAGCAGAAAACAACAAAGTGTTTCCACTGCGTTAGTCTTTAGAAAAGGAGGCTGTACTCAGACTGAAGGCCCTTCATGGGACCGATCCCCCGCTCGTTAACATCAGCAAGGTGCACGAGCAGAAAGAGATATTGGAAACAAGCATTTAGAAATGCCTGACGTATTTGCACATATGCTGACATTATTATTTGAAACTTTGGCCATGTTCAATATGAGCATCCACCACAGAAACTAGTGATACATATGACACAATATAGGTCCGCTTTAATGTAGGGTCCTGTCACGAACCGGGCCGCACAGCCATGACAAAAAAAAAGGGAGACGCACAGAAAATGTTAATTCAAAGGTGTTTGATTTTAAAGTAAAGGAACAGAAGCAGAACTCAACCTAATTGTGATATGTGTAGTCCAGGGGTGGCCAACTCCAGGCCTCGAGGGCCCCTGTCCCGCAGCTTTTAGACGTGTCCCTGATCCAACTCACCTGAGTCAAATCTAGAAGTCATCAGCAGGACTCTGGAGAACCTGACTGCATACTGAGGAGGTGATTCAGCCATTTGACTCAGGTGTGTGGGATCAGGGACATCTAAAACCTGCAGGACACCGGCCCTCCAGGCCTGGAGTTGGCTACCCCTGGTGTAGTCAGTTCACTCAATAATGTCAGTGAGTGCACGAGTACAAAAATGGTGCATGCAATGTTGTCAAGTGAAAAAAACCAAACAAAGGTGTGTCTCAAGCAGGAGAGCCTCTCACCAATTGACCTGGGAACTTAACGAGCCCTGGCCCACAGTGGGCCCAGGCGCTGCCAGTGTCACTAATTAACAAACAAGCCACTGCAGCCCTCCAATGATTGCTGGTGACCTGCACACAAGCAGGCCAAAATAAAGGCAGGGCACAGTGGGTCGTCACAGGTACTCAGGGAACAAACAACAAAAGGTACCGTGGGATACGGCAGGGTTAATCCAACAAAAGCTAACAATACAGGCAGATGTAGCCAAAAGGGAAAGCAAGCCCTCGGTATGCACAGGTACCAATGAACAGGCTGAATGAGTCACGGTGATCAGGTGGGACACAATCAAGGAATCGCACAACAAAGAAAGGAAGCAAAATTCAGCTAAACGCACACAAACATGGCAATAAAATCCGACATGACGACAAAAATTGACAAGAGAACTAAAACAAGACGGGGGGGTGAACACGCTCGTGCACACACAGTCACAACACTACAAACGCACGTGTGCAGCAGGACACAGTCGTTTCTCTGTGGTGGTGGATCTCCGTGAAGCCTCCTGATTCCCGCAGTGATATTTGGGATAATTGGATTCCTTCCAATTAGAGGAAGAAACACGGTCCTTGTATTAAAGTTAATAAATGAAATTTCCGCCTCAGCTAAAGCGTCACTGGTGCGGAATCAACCATACACATAATGCACGGAGACCTTGAGAGGACCACAGCTGGCAGATTGTGTGTAATTTGTGTAGATTGTCAGCGCACACTGTGCCGCGTGTTTGCTGTGACACTGGTGCTACAGATGTGCTGTAAAGGCTGTAGTGTTATTATATATCAAACCTAAGCAGCAAAGGAAAAACTATACAACTGCGAGCTGACCGCGGTCTAATCAGCAGTTACATTAGAGGCTAAAATAATTGAACGTGTCCGTGATGAAGACTTTTCTCCTCACTGGAATAATGTTTTCAGTTCAATTGTAGACGGCATCATTACAGCAAGTGTGTTTTTTGTCCTCCTTTATGCAGTAAAACAGTGAAAAACGCCACTTCTGTTATTGCACTAAATGGCAACGCTTGTGTTGTAATCTGCATCAGCTACATCGCTCCTGATCAAATGTTCTCTTTGGCAAACTGAATTATTGAAGCGAGAGGATCTTTCATGGAGTTCACGTTTAGGATACGAAGATGCGGCGTCTTTGAGCGCTCGTTTCCTCTATTCAGGTGTTTTTCATTTATTTATTAATCAGAAGAAGCTTTCACTGAGGACCCCAAATCCACTTCTCTGCTCTGTCTCAGCTCTCGCTGTGTGATGTCACAAAAGCATCACTCATTGCAGCGAATGACACGGATATTAAAACATGCAGAACTAGAAATTTCACAGCTTCATCCTCCTGCAGAAGAAAGCCAGCAGCTGCGTAGGGCTGAGATGAGGGGAAGACACCTGATCCCAGGCAGGTGAGGAGTGACCTTGTCAGTGTTCGCTGTGATGTGTCGCCCCGGGGGCACCATCTGCTCCACAATATGGAGATAATTAACTGCACGTAGCTGAAGCTGATCAACACACAGTGGGCAAATCTATAGGCATTAATATTAGATAGAGCAATTACTAATCTGACCACCTTAATGTATGTTGCCCTGACCTCCTGACCTCTCGTTTATATGAATATGCAAATAAGCAAATGTGTACTGTGTAGTGGCATTCACCACCAACAGTACCATCATAAAATGTGCACATGGCCACAACAGGGCCGATTTCCAACAAACGATGAGTCTGCCCGCAGAGTCGAGGTGTAAGATCCGCTGCGATGGAGCTCAGGGAGCGATCCAGAGAAAACCAAGGAGCTCACTTCAGATGAGAAGGATCACGCTCCGGTCTTCATCAGCAGGACTCGGGGGAGCTGGTACCAAGCTTTGGGTCATTTACAGCACAGGCGGCCTCAGCCTGACGGCTCCCCTCCACTCAGAAGCTTTAATGCAAATATCCTGAGACTGAGACACAATCAGTCCATCATAATCACCTCCCAGCATGACCCGAGCTATTTATGAACAATTTGCATTGCATCATTATTGCACCATGTTTACCTTTTTAGATTGTACATTTTATAGTGTTTTATAAACGTAATTTCAGGACTTCAGAGGAAGTTCCGTTTACTGAATCTCTGCTGTGCACAATGACTCTAAAGCTCATTTGGATGTAGGTTCTGAGCGCCCTCCCCACACATCTCAGCCCCCATTCACACCTTTGTTCAGGTGACCTCAATAGGTCACATGATACAGCGGAGCAAAGTCCCAAATTGGTTTCACCTGAAACCACTGATTGTAATGACCCACACCTCCTTGGCGCATGTCTTCAAGAAGCAGTCCAGTCGCCTTTTTTCAGGCTCCAGAGACTTTGATTCAATTCAATACCCACAAAAGAATAAGAGAGGAATTTCACCGGGTGGTTACCGGAGGCTACCGTCACTGGCAAAACTGGTACCTGCTAATTAGATGCATCATCATTGGAGCAGCTGGCAGAAGCAAAATGATTTTTGTCAACTTGAGGACAGCAGAAACGCTAAAGAGTTCAGTGAGCCAGTCACTGTGCAGCAGTGCCATTTCCACCATTGTGTCCGCTCACCTCTGCTCTTCAGCACTTCAAAGAGGTTCCCCGATATAAAAGTCCAGTTAGCGCGTCACCATCTTTGAGCTTTTAAAGTTTATGGTACTTGTCGGCTGACAGCTGCCCGTTAACGCCACCATTATGAGTCGTATTTCAGTCCTAGCTGTCTCATTTCTGTACCATGTTCACCATGCTCGAGTTCTCTGCTCTTTGTTCATCGCTCACGCTCGATTTCTCACGCTTTTTAGTGGAGGAAAAAGCGTTTGCAAACCAGACTGATGAAAGGAGTTTTTCCCTTAAATAAATGGGTCCTGTTGCTGACAGACATCGTGCTTTAGCCAGAGACAGCCCAGCAACGAAGTGTGTTAGGTCACGTACAAAAAAACCTATGGGGCTCATTTGCATGGGAGCATGGCGTTGTGCAAGATGTGAGATTTATCTGCTGCTGGTGGAACAAAAAGAACGACGAATGACAGCGATTGTGGGGGTGTGATTCTGCAGCTATCAACGCTTGATGGGCTCTCTCATGTGTCCGTCCGTCATGAAACCACAATGCAAATCAAAATGTTTTAACAAGGCAGAGGTCGCACAATGACTCCTCAAAGGAAAGAGCGGGATACAACGCTGGAGTGAAACGTTTCACGTCACAATCTCGTTGTCAAATATTCTCTCCCCGTTTCATTGCAGCTTCAGTAATAAATACATTAGTGGATAAAGGAAAACCCAACCAGTTCCCAGAGGGAGTGTGTGAAGCTTCACACACTCCCTCTGGGAACTGGTTGGGTTTTCCTTTATCCACCACTGTATTTATCACTGAAGCTGCAATGAAACGGGGAGA
>VUQK01003147.1:11086-25900 GCA_015106715.1 Bujurquina vittata | reverse complement strand
TTTTTTTTTTTTCCACCCCCCTAAGGCGTCGTGGTTTTTTTTTTTTTTTTTGTTCTGCAACAAGAGGAGAGCTCTTTGGCAACTAAGTGACTGAAGTGGTTATTGTGCCATCAATCAGTCCTTACATTAAAAAAAAGGCTTTCTGATGGTTCTGAATTTTTCAGCAACAGTGTAACGAGAACGTGAAGCAGACAAAAAAGAAGCGTAAAAACACACAGTGACCTGCTAAAACTGCTTTCTGACACAATATCTTCTGGCGCCGTGCCACAGCTTCTTGCTGCTTCTCTCCACATCTGGCGGTTGAACATAAAGGGGCTTTTTGAAGGCTGGAGACACTGTAGGTTACTGGATGTTCCTCCACCTGCAGGTTGCTTCAAACACACACACACACACACACACAAGCTTTATCGGGTGTGTTAAAAACACATCCCAGACGCAGGAGGAGCAGTTTGGATGTTTCCAAAGGCACTATTTTAGAGAGACTACAGAAAAGGTGTGAGGAGGGAAAAAAAATACGTGGCCTTTGACCTCAAAGGAAGTGATTTATACAGGACTATAAAGCAAGCCCCCAGGATCAGTGCTAGGCTGTGATTTTGGAGTTGTGTCCACAGTTTAAAAACAATAAATAAGAGAGGCTTCCACAGGCCCAAAGATATTTCTTGATGCATAAATTACTGACTGTTGGTATCAACAGTTTAACCAAATTTGCTCCAGAACACAAATGTCTGGTGCAGTCGGGTCCGATCTCTGGAAAGGATCCCAACTCTACATGTTGGCTGTAGCTTTGGTGTGGGGGATTTATTTTGAATTGAATCTTTATTTATGCAGGTAGTCCCACTGAGACTCAGTGTCTGATTTGCAAGAGAGACCAGTTTCCAAAACATAATACATTTACAACAATCAAATTATGCAATCAATAGTAAGCAAAATGCCGTTTACAAGATGTGTTCCAATAGCAGCAGGGTTAGCTCGTCCATGGAGACATGGCCCTGCTGCTCTGAGCACTCAGCCTCCGTCAGTACTTTCAACTATTTTGTAAATTATGGTCCCCTTTGCAAAAAAGGTGATGTCATGATGGGTATGTCAATTTTCATACACAGCCTACGGTCAAATATAAGTGCATTTTTAAATCAAATGAATGAATTATGAATTGCATATTGTGATTATGGTTTTACAAATAATCATTTGTAAAACTTCGTGAACATTTTAAAATGAAAGCTGCCAAAGCAAAATGCTGCTGGAACACTGGAGATATGCTGTAATCTGAATTACGAGTGCAGGCTGCTTTCACAGGCTGCTCGCGTTGCTCTTTTATTCTGTCTCTAGTAGCGATTCAGTGACGTCAGGATAGTGCCCAAAGGTGCCACAAGGTGGCGCATAGTGAACCGGAGGGTCGTAAACCCCCTGAGAGGCAAACCCTGCAGAATAAGTCCTGCACTGAAGCTGTAGACAAGCTCACGAATGATGTAGCACCATATAACTGATAAGAGGGTATGAACAGTGATTGTGTAGTTACCTTGAAAAAGTAGTCCGACTACTGATAACTCCTTTAAAAAGTAACTTAGTTACTTTACTGATTTCTTAATTTTAGATGTAACTAAGTTAGATTAAAAGTAACTTTATTAGTTACTTTCACGAGGTGCCGGTGTTGTGCCAAACAGTGATCGTCTGCCATAAAGTGATTCCGATGTTTCTGTGTGCTTTTATGTGTAATGTCTTTGCTAATATCGGTAAACAGAGCGCAGTCGGCATGATTTATGAAGGGCGTATATATAAATGAAGAAATTGCCTGTTTTTCAACAATCTTTAGGAGTCTGTGTTATTGTACCTACATTATAATCAATCCAGTGCTTTTTGCCCACTTCAGATATCTTTACAGAACTGTGATGTTATATTTGTTGGGATTTCTGCAGCCTTCTGAGCATTTTTTATATCAAGATATTAAGACACAGTATCGAGACATTCGGACGTTTTTAATGTCAATGACAGTTTTTACCTTGATTAAATCTATAAAAGTCTCTTTGCCAAAAACTGAGCTTCTGTCTTGTGATAGAAACGCTGTTTCTCACTCAAAATGACCTGATGTCATTCATGACAGATATGTTTGACATGTTTCAAGGATTATAGGTCAACAGGTCATTTACAGATGATCAGTTTTTGGCACAACACCTGCAGCACCCCCCCCCCCTCAACAGTTACGAGGTAACGCATTACTGACATCACTGGTTATGAATAAGTTAAACATATAAAATGCTGCACACTAATTAATGCTGAAGTTTTGTGTTAAAGTGAGAACGTAGCTGCGTTGTGGTCATGCTAGGCTAACAGATTTGTTGCTAAAAGTTAAAGTAGGCTTCAAGTGCAGTGGCCATGCTAATGACGCGCAAATGCAGTTTGTTACAGTAAGTTAATGGGTTACCATGAAGGGCATAGACATATAGATGCGTAGATGCCGCAATGAGCGCTGACTCATATGTCAACGTCGCCGCCATATTGGAGGAGGCTAAAGCGGCCAACATAAAATGAGACATGCTGCACTCTGGCGCTGTGTGGAGTTTTCTGAACCATTTTACAGTTAAAACGGGATCACATGGGATTAGCTTTCACAGGTAATTATTTTTGATCGTATCTGGCCATTCTAACATTTTGAAAAACAAAATATTTTTTTTGTGCTTAACAGTTTCTTAGTATATATCAGTGCCTATTTGAATGCGTGAATGAACACATCAACTTAAATAACTTTGTAGAAAGGCGCTCTATGAAGTTCAGTCCATTCACTTGCATTTGTTCACAGCACAGCTTTGCCTCCACCAATATGGCGGACACACAGTTCCGTCACGTCAGCGGGCCAACCCAGTCAACATGGCACCTGTATGTCTATGCATGAAGGGGTAATTAACAGTTTCAGTCAGTAAGATTACTTCTATAAATGCTGTTGCTATTAGAGGAGATGTAAAGGCAGTAATTCATGTACATGTTTCGATTATGGGCTCTATACCAACGGTCGTGACCTGAGTTTATTGGTGCTGCAATGCAAGTGTTGCTGGAAGAAAGGTGGGGTTACCATGGCCACAATGAACAGATGTTTATGCACTGCTGTAATAGTTGTTGGAGTTAAAGTACAACTGAAGAAGAACATTTGTGCACATGAGATTGACTTTCTTGTGTTTCAGCTTCTTTGTAATGAAATGCCCTGAAGTTGCTCATGCACCTCCTGACAATGTATTCACATCTGTCACCCTGTACTGTGCAACAAGTTGCTGGTTATCATGGGAAGTCATTGATATACTTGTGTCTCCTTGCATAAGGAAGAGAATAAATCCTGCAGTTAAGCTGTAGACAAGCTCATGTTGTGTGCCTCTTTATTTTAATATACAGAACTGTGAACCTCCCTGACATCTGCCAGGCCAGGGGGGGGCAACACTGCCCTTCAAAGCATTTTTAATGCTGCGAGGTACAGCCCGCCCCCAAAGTCTGTTCTTTCTTCTTTTTAGTGATAAAATGATAATAATAAAAAAGCAATTAGCAGATATGTGCATTTGTACCATGTACCTCTGTTCTCTATCGACATATATGCTTAACAGGCTCTCTAGCGTTAGCTGATAACTTGTCGTTAGCCTAATAGCATAATTGCCACGGTAATATTTTGGCCAAAATTGAGATATCGATCTAAATGAATCTACGCTGTTAGCAGAGAAGAATTAGGCAGGTATTTCAAAATATGCCAAAATATGACTTAGGCAATTATGCTATTATGCTAACGTTATGTAAAAATGCCAATTGTTTGTTAATATTGTTTACAGTTATATTCTGTATTTATCTGTTACCTCATGTTTATTTACATAGAATTCCACAAAATGTATTTGTTTATTTACCTTACGTGTTTGTAGAACTCCGGTTGGTGTGCGGAACCTTCCTTATGTGATTGTCTTCTCTTCTGTGCCTTTATAAGGAGCAGTTTCACACTCCCCCCCTTTTATTCCTGTGGCATTCGGCGAGCGGAGAGTGAAAGTTTGGAAAGTTTAGCAGTCGTATACCATCTGTAATAAACAACAATGTCTGCGGTTTGTGTAGGGGCTCAGCGTGATCGATCGCTAACCGGAGTGTGATGTTTTGATCGCTGTTTAATCAGCCAATCAATGGAGATTGCCTCCATTGGTGGTCATTATTAAACAACGCAACGCAGAGAAAGGAAGAAGAAGCCACTGGTCACACCTAGCATTCCTCCCTGTCATCCAAATATGGCCGCCCGTGGCTGCATTTAAAATCAAGGCTCAAAACAGGACTTTACAAAGCCCATCTTTGTATATAAATAATTAACACGCATGCCTAAAAAAAAATGCACCCTCACATTTTCTCACGCACATTTTTTTTTTCACTACACAAACATGCTTACTCCCACGCTACAACAATTAGCGAAGTATTTCAGGGAAAGTAATGGCCTCTTTAGCTTGTTTTTTACACACTCAAGTGAAGACATTAAAAACTGAGAAGGTCCGGATTTCTCCCATTTCTCTGTCTCGCTCTGTGTCCGGCCCCTCGCAGAGGAAAGGACCGGCTCACACAGCCTGGGAACGGCTAACTGCTAGAGGAGGCGAGCAGCGCTACATCAAAGTCCGGCCCGTTTGCGCAGCAGCTCACACACACCCACACATACACAAACATCGGCTTACAGATTTGGGGCTGCTTTCTCTGAACTTCATTACGAGTGGCAGAACTATTACCCTCTTTTTGTGGCGAGTGTGTGTGTGTGTGTGTGTGTGTGTGAGAGAGAGAAATCTACAAGAGGGCAGAGTTCAGCTATAAACACTTCAAAGTTGGAAAGTTTTGGAGCAATTCCTGCATTATCATTAGTTTTTCTTTTATTTCCAGATTGAAAGATGGAGTCAACTGCATGAAAATGTTTTAGCCACGATTGCAACCACAAAAAAAAAAATAAAAAATTGTGGTGTACAATAAATAACTTTCACAACTTACTTTCCATGACTGGTGGTTTAAGTTAGTGGAACAAAACTGCAAGAGTCATAAGTAGTTGGATTAGCAGGCATCTCCTCCCACAGCCTCTGATCTTTTACTGCAGCCTCATGAGAAGTAATCTAGTACACTTAATCTGAAGTGGCAATATTAGAACCCTGAGCCAGTGCCAAAACAAATGCAGCTAGTGCACACAAGTGACTCTTCTCAATGGTTGCATGATGTAGCATGAGAAAGGAGAAAGGAGAGCAAACGTCTGGGGGAGAGTGGAAATGAGCGAGGGAGGAGCGAGCAGATTAACGTGAGAACAGTGGAGGAGTGTGTTGTGTGTGGGAGGAACAGATGATGGATACAAGATGTGTGAAGATCCTCGGGCAGCATGAAAGAGTTAGAGGAGTCATATTGACTTATTAAAATAAGACTTTGAGCAATTTGATAATAACAGCAAAGAGAGAGAGAGAGAGCAGAGGTCACGGTGACGTTACTGAAAATGGGGATTCATGCGCAGGCTCACCTTAAACGTGAGCCGGCTGGGAAGGTGTAACCTGCTCTAAACACGATATTTAAATGTGTGATTCAGGCGCACAGAGAAGATGGCTGCTGAGGAGTTTAGCTTACATGAAAGTATCCACTGTTGGTTGGATCCAGCTCATCTCAGCACATGTTGGAACCATTACATTATGTCATGGTGGTACAATTTCCCACCAGCGCCTGCATCTGTGAGAGGAACTGATGTCACAGGCTCAGGCTGAGCCCTGCAGATGGCACTCTGATACACCGAGGAAGATGCTATCTAAAGCTGTGTGTGTGAGGGGGGTGCTGGGAGTAATGAGACATGTCAGCAGATGGACAGATCAGTTGATTGATTTCCAAAACATCAGCCTGCTAAGACGAGTTTTCCATCCTTCCT
The DNA here is from genome assembly GCA_015106715.1 of Bujurquina vittata. Taxonomy (NCBI): domain Eukaryota; kingdom Metazoa; phylum Chordata; class Actinopteri; order Cichliformes; family Cichlidae; genus Bujurquina; species Bujurquina vittata. Next base: position 20,016 of record VUQK01003147.1, on the reverse strand, counting down.
TCTTTGAGTTTCAGATAAGCCAGTAGCTGCTGTTAGCAAGTCTGGCAGTGAATTTGTGCCATTAAAAGTTTCTCTGATTACTATTTCTATATTAACTATAGCTCTAATGCAATCTGCCGCTTGAACCTACAGCTCTTTGGTTCCATTGGTTCGGTTCTGGGCGCACAGATTGCTGTTTTGGGTCACGTTGCTTTTATCAGTGTCTCAACCAGACGCGGTAGGAAGCTGTTCTCAGCAAAAAGTTTTAACAGCACATTTCCTGGAAGTTTGGGAGATGTTCAGGTTTTCCAGGGAAAGAAGAAGTCATCAGATGAAGAATAAACGGTACAATAACAGAGGCTAGAATGACCATATTGCAGCTATGGGCCCACGATCTGGTGCACCAGCGCCGATCTAAAGCCCCGAAAAAGGTTGCATCAAGAATGGCATCCGCGTAAAATCTTTGCCAAATCAAACACAGAGATCATCAGTAAGATTTCTTTATGACAGAAGGAGAAGAGCAAGAGTGAAATGGGAGGTTTTGCAAGATGGTGAGACCTGCTGATTTTCACTGGGAGTGACCGGGATGGACATCAGAGGTCCAGCTCGTGGTGAGCGGTATGGCGAGGCGAGACGGTTTGGACATGTGCAGCGCAATGGTGTGACAGAAGAGGATGCTGGGGGTAGGGTGACGCGGAAGCAGACCCCTAATGCTGAGGGGGTGGAGCCAAAAGGAGAATGAATACTGGACGTGCTCTCATCAGGGGACCAGAAACACAACTCTGGATAAACCCTGCTGCATGTCTGATGAACACTTGAGCCATATCGCCTGTAATAGTACATCTGCAGAGCCTACAGTAAACCTTATTTCATTAGTGTCTGTGTGAAATGCTGTCATGTAATACTGATATTACAGGTTTTGTGGTTATAAATTATATGTTGTTTCTGTGAAATTACAATTAAATCATGCTTTTGTAAGGTCTTGTGGGGGAATAAACACTACAAATGGGCCCATTTTAGCCCACCGGTAGGTGGTTGCTAGACAACGCGATCATGTCACAATTGGTGTTATAGATACAAATGTTCAGGGACATGAAATGTATCTGTTTGCCACATTTGGTTGCTCAACTCCTGATCAGGTGGCAAAACTTTGTGGACAGGCAGAAATAGATTTCAGATACTTGTGATGCAAACATGGCCGTGCTGTGCTGCCCCCAAGTGGACAAAAGTCTAGTTAGACCTGAATGCTGCCTACGAGAGAGAGAAAGGAAAAGCTGTGAATGAAGAATCCACTTCAATCAGCAAATCAGCAGAAGGCTGCAATGAAACATGAGAGAGGAAATGCTTCACAACAAAGTGGGCCTCAGCACTCCTAATTTGCTACATCGATGTGCTCGTCAGGATTTGCCAAAAATCCGTTTTGGTTAATGAGGCAGGTATTTTTGGGGTGTGGGAATAAAAACCTTAATTTGTCCTGCAGGTGACAATGTCACACTTACCTTAAAAATAACCAGGCTATATTCATCCTAATTTTTAGTTATAACCCATAACAGATACTATGCAGAATATCATTAAGTTGTTAAAACAGTGCTGCCTGTAACCTTTTCCATTTGCATACTGATGCAGTAAACTGGGAGCAAATACTGCCACAGCCACTCACGTAACAAAGTACTCGACCTTGACAATCCCAGGTGTTTATTAGTTTGCATTTCAAACCTCTCTCTCGCTCATAAACTGGTTAAGCACTTAATCACTAGTTCCAGGGGGAGGGAGAGAGGAGTGGGATGGTTAAAGTGGATTATTTTCCAAGAGGGGGAAAAAAATTGGGGCAGAAGAGGGAGGCCGAGCAGCAATCGATGGTTTTTTTACCCCCCCGAGCTCCACAGGGATTTGCGTTGAGTGATCTAAAGTGGCACCTTGCTGTGCAAACCTGAGTGCTTTGACTCCACATAAAACCATTCAATCGCAGAGCCCCATGTTCTACTAAAAAGCCCCTTATGAGATCATTACCAAGGATGAACAAACCGGCACTGATGAAAAGAGCCCGAGCACTTTCCTCGTGAGGAGGATACAAGGGGAAAGTTGGAAAGCCAGCACGGCCACAGATTAGCCTTTGAACTGTGCCTTTTCCTGTTATTGGCCTGAGAGCTCAAACGGGGTTCTGAGCTGACGTATTTTAGCTGAACTTTGGTGTTTTCACTTTAAGGAATATGACGCCAGTTTTTTGCAGTTTATTTAGGATGTGTAAACATTGGTGTATCTCCTGTGGTTTTTAGGAGCTAAGAAAATAACCCTAATGATCTCATAATGATGTCATCTGGTTTGTTACAGTGTGAGCTTGAAGACTAACAATTCATTAAAGGACGTCTGGGCACTTTAACCACATCTGCTCTGATTCTCTTTCCAAGTTATCTTTTGGAAAGTCCCAGAATTACAGTGATGAATCAGCGGAGTGCCCCTTTAATTCAGCCTGTTATTCACAAGATTAGATCAAATTAGAAACTGGGTGGATGAGTGTTAGTTAAAGAAAAACTCAGTCCTCCACCAGTGGATCTTCTTTGTGAACCACCTCAGATGGCTCCCGGAGGAGTAGCAGCTCTAATCGTGACCTTATCTCTAAGACAGCCACCTTTTGGAGAAAACACATTTCCACTGCTTGTATCCACAATCTTTCAGTCAAAGCTTGTGACCATAGTTGAGTGTAGGGACGTAGAGTGACGGGTAAATTGATAGCTTTGCTTTTACGCTCCCATACAGCATCTCCATCGCTGCAGTCCATCAGTCTCCCGCTCCCTTCTCCCCTCACTCATGAGCAAGACCCCACGATACTTCAACTCCTCCACTTGGAGCAGCAACTCATCCCTGACCTGGAGTGGGCATTGCACCCTTTTCCTGCTGAGAACCATGGCCTCAGACTTGGAGGTGCTGCAAAGCGCTCCAGTGCAAGCTGGACGCCACCATCTGATTAAGCCGACGTCATCTGCAAAAAGCAGACGTGATCCTGAGGCCACCAAGGTGGAAGCCTTCAGCCAAAAATTCTGTCCATTAAAATTATGACCAGAATCAGTGGCAAAGGGCAGCCCAGGCGAAGCCCAAAATCCACTGGGAACAAGTCCAACTTGTTGCCGGCAATACGGACCAAGCTGTACAGGGACCGAATGTCTGACGATAACAGTCCAGACACTCCAGACAGTCAGTCAGGGGCAGGGTCCTTGGTGGTCTGATCCCCGGCTGTTGAGGCTGTCTACTGGGACATGGAACGTCACCTCCAGAACCTCTCCTGGACAGGTGCTGGACTTACCAGATAGCTTCACCGTGCAAAACAATTTGCAAGATTCTCTGAGACCGTCTAAAATCTGTCTTCAACAGAGGTGAAATCAGACCTCAGACCAAGCTTTTATATTTGGTGGTGATACTAGATTAATACTCCAGAAACATTTGTTACAAGTAAAAGTCATGGATGAAGGCCAAGTGTGTTGCAAACATCACAGATTATTTAAAGGTGATGTCAAGTTTGCAAGCTGTTGTTACTTAGTCTAAGGAAAAAAATTAAACTAGCCGGCTAGTCTAAAACAAAGAAACACTCAGATATCAAATCATTTTTTATGCTTGTTTGATGAACAATGCCAAAAACTGCCTAAACGAAGGCATTTGAAACTATTAATTGCGTTCTTCAACAATGAATCGCTCTTTAAATGCTGCTTAACTGTACAGCACCGCGCATAATGAACGATGCTCGTTGTTTCACGACCCGCATCCGTTTTCTCCCGCTTATCCGGGGCGGCATCCTGAGCAGTGGAGCCCAGCCCTCCCCCTCCCCCAGCCTCCTCCTGCAGCTTACGATTCAGATTTAAGCTGCTAGGACGTAAATGTTAGTGCTGTTGCAGGCGTTGATACCTGTGCAGGCGCACTGCGCGTCTTAATTACCTTTCGGTCGTGTTTTGCATGCGGTGTCGGCCGACACAAACATTAAATGCTGGCACTTTTTTCCCTCCTGGGTCCCACTCTTTGCTGTGGTCAGTTTTTTAAGGTGTAAACGCATTCGCACGGCTAGTTTTTACGCTTCTTTGTGCAAAACTTGGACGATGTAAGGGCTGCAGCTCCATCTGGTGGCAGGTGGCTGTATAACATTTAGGACAAACATTTACCAGCTCTGGGTTGATTAAAACCGTAACAATTAGGCTTACGACTAGTAACAACAGCAGCGATTAGTCATCTGGTCGAGTAATCGCACACATCCCTACTTTTTACGCACACTTCTTTATAACTCAAAAGGATATAAAATGATTGCCTTTAAAAACAAGTAAAGTTATGAAGTGAAAAGTACTCATTATACAGTAAATGCCCCATTAAATTATTAATATATTAATGTGTTCATCGCTTTAATGCTGCAGCTTGTAAATCTGGGAACATTTCCCTCGGGAATAAAACATTATTGAGAGAGTAAAATATATATATTATATATATATATATATATAAAAGTATAATTTGTGTTTTGCTGAATCTGTCAAATAAATGTAGTGGAAAAACAAAAGTACACTTTTAATGAGTACTGGAATAAATATGCTCAAGTACCTTAAATTTGACATTACTTACAGAGGGTTTTAGTTTTGGAAATTTTTTTTACTGTCTACATCTGCCGGCCAAAGGAAGTGTGGAAGTAGCTGATATGAGAGCTCAGCTGATGGCAAAGGCCACTTAAGTCCCCGTGATGCTGCCTTTCATCAAAGGTGTAGTTTGCTAGAAAGTAAAATTATCCCACATGAAGCCTCCTGATTTCACCATGTTGGTAAGAATGGGCCATGTGGACACTCATTATCAAAGATGGACGTGGCCATCATTGGTTTTCGGCTCTGCAGCTTTAGGAGCCAGATGTTACTGTAGCATCTTTGGACTTGAGGCGGCAGTGGTGTGGCTAAGTGAGTAGCCAAGGCTGGTTAAGCAGCTGCATGCATAAGCTGTATGGGTGCATCCCACAGACACACATAACTGCTAACTAATCAAAGCTTAAAGCCAAGCTTCACACAGCAGCCTATAAAATGTATCAGAGGACTCCTGCCCGTCAGAGCAGCCACGCCGCTCACTCGGGCGTCCACGTGGAGCAGTCAGAGAAAATCCTCCCCTCCCTAACTATCCTTACAGGTCAAAATCCTTTTTGCACCAGGCTGCTGAACATGCTTTTTAAGGCTGGGCATGTTAACATGGCCCTCTATGGACCCTGACTCCCTTTTGAAACCAGCCTCAAGTGGCCACCAGAGGAAGTGCAGTTTTTGGGCTTCATTTTTCCAGCCCTGGAGGCTTCTCTTCGGCATGTGAAGTGATTCATTTGCTGTTGGGAACCTGCCACTATTGTCAAAGTCATCACTAACTGAGACCTTGCCAACATCAAACAAACCAGCAGAGCCATTACAAAGGAGCCTCAACAGCTCTCGACCAAAACAAAATCTTTCTCTCTTTTTTTGTGGCATTTTGGGATCCTGGGAACACGAAAGCCAAAAGGGTCATATTGACAGTTCATCCTGTTAGCACACACAGACAAACAATGTCAGGATAATGATGCAATCCATCAAGCAGAACGAGCAACACGGGGCAGCCCCTATGCAAAGTGATCCTGCTGGCTTTAAGGGCCTCATACAGAACCTGCTGGTTTCCACAACACTGAATAACTCCCATTTGTGAGCCGCTCCTTTTTCACACACTCACCTACTGGCTTCCGGCTCCAACTCGGCTGTGGCCAAACTCAAGTGGACAGGAAGTTTAACGTAAATCAGAAGCTCAAACATGTTCAACCCTGGCAGCTCGGGAGGCATCTTAACGATCACATTTGTGCTTTTGTGTGTGTTGAAATGGTTTCTGATTCCCAGGATTACACGAGCGCTCCTTTCGTCTTTTCCAACAACATCTTCCAACAGCCAAGAATAACCCGGGAACAAACGAGAGTAATTAAATTGTTATACGTCGGCTGCCAGTTGTCATGGACAGGTGACAGAGTTTCTAAATGCTTGAACGACGTTACGTGTCAAGAACAGCAAAAGCGACACACATGTCACAAGGGGATTAAGTAGCCTCGCTACGCACAAAGTCTTTCGAGCCACATGAAAGAGCCAGCAGCAGAAGCAGAAAGTGCATCACAGCTCTGCCAGTAAAGAGTTCTTGGTCAGTGTACAGTGTGCCCCGGTTTAGAGCCACATGCACACATTAAAAGCCTACAAACATTAAAGGGCTTGACCACCTGTCTCAGTCCTCTCTGTCAGGCCTGAATGAGACCACAGGGAGATCCTCTTCCTGCAGCACACCACCTGCTACCACTAGCCCCCTTTAATGGTGGGCAACTCTTTAAAGATCCCTCAGTGGCACTTTGTAAGGGTGCCCGGCTTAACTTGCAAAACCGCATCACACTGTGCTGTGACTCGCCTCGAACTTCAAAGTGAATTCCACCATTTCTGTTTTGCTTTATTCCCAAAATGAACCTCAGTGGGAAATTATACCTTGTTGAAGCTATTCGTGCAGATGACAAGAAAAATATCTGTTGCACAAGCGACCGAGGGGTTTGTAGTTTTTCAGAGCACATTTCAAAGTTGTGAAAAAAAAATTTAAACTTAAGCCGCCCTGCGTCACCCTTAAACACACATTTGATATTTTTAAACCTGCAATTAATTTGGAGTCATGAAGGCCAGCTAACAATATTCGGCTTACATGGCAAAGATCTCCAGTTCGAGACTGGGGGGAGATGCAAACCTCAGGGGGGGGGTCTTAAGCTAGTGTACTACTGCTAATCCCAAGTCCAGAAAATGGGAGGCTTGCATCAGGAAGGGCATCCAGGGTAAAATCTGTGCCAAATCAAACATGCCAATCCATCCACTGCGGAGACCCCTTGGGAAATATGGAAGCAGCCGAAAGTACCTAATCTCAATTACAGCCAGGCCCAATCCCTCTGAGCAGATATCCGCATGAGTATACACAATATGTGGGTAAGAGCTCTGACTCTTGGATCCAAAGCTTTCTGTATTCCAAGTAGTATTAACAGGCATGCAGGTAAACCTTCCTGTGATAGTAAATAAGGGAAGGTAGTATATCTTTCCCAAGATGCATTATTGAAGCTACTGGACATGACCTGATCAAGATTTGAATTAGCTTTTTAAAACTGATCAATATTTAATTGTAATGATCAAAGGGCTCCATGAAATGTTCCAGAAATGAAGGAAAAACTCGTCGACTGACTGCTGGACAACCTGGAATTGAATATGCATTTAAGAAAATGGATGGATGGAACTGTGAGTCCTAATAGCATTGCTGAATATCTGCACTGACAGTCTTTGGCATACTACCAAATTAATGTAGACAGTGCAGATGTATTAGAAATAGCGCCCTGCAATCTTAAACTTGATGAGTTTGACTAATCCAAAAGATGCAAAGCAAAATAAGCTAATAAGTAGCAATCTTAACTCTGATGGAATACAATTAAATTCTATATTTAATTGTATACGTAAAGGGCAGCTTGAGGTAATTTATTTAAAGCGGCTAAGATTTGCACAGGCAGCAAGTGGCAACCAAAGCAAACCAAAAATGAAATAAAAGAAAGAACTAATCTCACAGTTGGCTCAAGAAACGAGTCACTCCCTGCAGTCTCTCACGCTTAAATGGAAGAACTATGAAAAGGAAAGAAAGTGTGTGTGTGTGTGTGTGTGCGTGCGTGCGTGTGTGTGTGCGTGTGCGTGTGTGTGTACATGCAGTTGGCTGACATGACTGAAGAGATGGAAACAGATGATCTGCTGTGGTTAACCACAAGAGGATCAGCAAAAAAAGGAAAAGGACACATTAGTGTAACTAGTTACTCTCCATTATGTTCCCTTGCTAATCGCTAACTTTATCTGAACTAGGGATGGCACGATACCACAGTTTTATGCCCAATACCAATATTTTACAGTTGAATAAATTGAATATCTGCCAATACAAATCCGACATTTTTTAAAAACAATTGTTTTTAAATGCCTGGATACATTTTACACAAGTTACCAGTCTCTCACACAACAATCACCTCACGCCTGTTGCTCCTATATGAGAAGGTGATGCATTGTCTTATGGCATGCTGCAAATTTCATTAGGGCTGCAACTATTGATTATTTTAGTAATCGATTATTCCATCGTTTACTCAAATAATAGGATAAGAAAGACTTTTGTCATATTATTGGTTCATCTGGATATTTTATCTTCTGTACTGCAGGTTTTCTCTGTGTGAAACAAACAGGATGGATGGAGCAGCTACAAAGTTCTCTTATCTTCACATGCTGATGAGGTGGTGGATGAAGGACCTCCAGCTGTTTCCCAGTAAAGGTTTAATGGTGGTTACGGGGGAAAAGCTTCTTTTGGATGCCAGAAAAACATTTCCTTTTTCTCCACCTGAGCTCACCGTCTCTATAATGGCTCCGCCTCTGGTACTAGACCACGTAAAACAGCTGACTGCTGCTGTTGCGTCGTCACTGTTTATGTTGAAAACCGTAATGTTGTAATGCTTTATATTCACAAGCATTTTCCTCAATATGTTTCTACTGCAGGTCTATATTTAGTCACTAACCAGGGATTAAAATATAAAAAATATTTTGACAGGGAAGGGGTCCTTCTGTGCCGCACGATTGCTAGTGCTAATAGCGGCGCTCGCTAGCGAACTGGTATAGCGACCCATTCTGGGAGCTGAAGTGGAGAAAAAAACCCCACCAACACACAAACACGGTAGAGAGCGGTGGAGGCGTGGAAAAACGTCAGCGGTGATCCACGATGTTAAAGAGACGGAGAGCTTTTTAGCATCTGAGGGGTTGTTTCTAACTCCTGATCCACTCCGGTCCAGTAGGTGGCAATAATGCAGCTTAACGCTGGTTTGGTCAACCGCAAACCCACAAGAAGAAGACGACGGCCGAGAACTGTAAGCAGCTAATGTTACGCATTTTTAATTT
>VUQK01003145.1:109404-119697 GCA_015106715.1 Bujurquina vittata | reverse complement strand
CCCTTTCCAGACTGATAGATCTCAATTACTGTCTTTCTCAATTGCTCCTGAATTTCTTTGGATCTCGACATGATGTGTAGCTTTCAAGGATCTTCTAGTGGACCTTACTGTGTCAGGCAGCTCCTATTTAAGTGATGTCTTGATTGGGAACAGGTGTGGCAATAATCAGGCCTGGGTGTGGCTAGGGAAATTGAACTCAGGTGTGACAAACCACAGTTATAGTATGTTTTAACAAGGGGGGCAATCACTTTTTCACACAGGGCCATGGTGGTTTGGATTTTTTTCACCTTTACTAATAAACACCTTCATTTACAACTTGCATTTTGTGTTTACTTGTGTTGTCCTTGACTATTGTTTAAATTGGTTTGATGTTCGAAACACTTAAGTGTGACAAACGTGCAAAAAAACAGGAAATGAGGAAGGGGGCAAACACTTTTTCACACCACTGTATGTCAAAGGGGACTCTATTTGTCTATTAGTCTAGTCAAGTCAAATTTTATTTCTAAAGCACTTTTAAAAACAACAGTAGCTGACCAATGTGCTGTACAACAATATATAAAATAAAATAACACACACATCAAAGTGGAGATAAAATGACATTTAAGACAAAAAAGATAGGATAGTTAAAATAACATATCAGGACTCAGTTTAATTTAATTAATTTTGTGGACCCCACAATTAGGCAGGCTTTTTAAGGAAGATGTATCCCCCAGTCTAACTGTAAAAGTTTTGTTGGTCAAGTAAGATTTAAACCATCCAAGTGCTGTTCCTTTGATTTCAACTATTAGAGTAGTTTTGCATGATACACAGTTCAAAATAACCCGTATTTATCTTATTCTGCACAATCACATTTGAAACAAATCATTTTACCTCCATTCCCTCTCCTTTTAAGCCAGCTTTCTTCATATTGGCTGCTCCTTATAAATAAAAGGTTTGAACAATCGGTGGGAAGGACTGCTGTGTGCTTGAAATGATCATACTGGGGATATTTGCTCACACTGAAACATTCAGACTTAAGAGTAGAAAACTGCTATAAAATGAATGTTTATAACAATGTGAAGTCATATGACTCACACAGTGATTATTTGTACATACTGACCTCAATAGTAAAAATGTAACAGTTTACACTTTGTTATGTACACCTTGCTAGTACTGGTTTGGATCCCTTATTTCCTTGAGAAAAGTCTTAATTCTTCATGGAAAAGATTCAACAAGGTGCTGGAAACATTAGAGGCTGTGGTCCTTGTTGATATGATGGCATCGCACAGTTGCTGCAGATTTGTCAGCTGAACGTCCTTTCCTCCACATCCCAAAGCTGCTCTATTGCCTGCAGTGAATATCAGTTGTGTTTGTTTCTGTACCTGTTATATTATGTGTTGTATTTGTTGTAACTTCTGATTAAAATCTCTTGAAAAAGAGATTTTATTCTTAAGGAGACTTTTACCTGGATAAACAAAGGATAATAATAAAATTATAAAGCAGGATGGATCCATGTTTTCATGTTTATTCTGACCATACCATCTAAATGTTGCAGCATAAATCGAGACTCATAAGCCCAGACAACATTTTTCCAGTCTTCAGTTGTCTGATTTTGGTCAGCCTCAGTTTCATGTTCTTAACTGACAGGAGTGGCACCTGGTCATCTTCTGCTGCTGTAGCCCTTCGATGTGCTGTATGTACAGTGATGCTCTTCAGCATACCTTGGTTGTAACAAGTGGTCATTTGAGTTGCTGTTTCCTTCCTTTCAGCTCCAAACAGTCTGGCCATTCTACTCTGACCTCTGGCATCAATAAGGCATTTTTTTTCTCCAGAGAACTGCTGTTCACTGTATATTTTCTCTTTGTCAGACCACTCTCTGTTAACCTCAGAGATGGTTGTGTGGAAAAATCCCTCAGATCAGCAGTTTCTGAAATGCTTAGACACCCACGCTGTTCCAAATAAGTTAAATCACCTTTTTTCCCGATTCTGATGCTCAGTTTGAACTTCTGCAGGTTGTCTTGTTTACATGCTTGAATGCATTGAGGTTGTGCCATGTGATTGGGTGAATAGATATTTGTTTAGAGGTGGACTTAACAAAGTGGCCAGTGAATGTAGATATGACAGAAAATAAAGAAAAACAAAATCGGCTTTCTTTAACACTAGGAAAACCATTTAGATTTATGTCAGATTTCCAGCGAACATGAAATGATTTTCCTTTCTCTTTCCTCAGACTTGTATAAAAACGGCCTGCAGAGAGTCAACTTTGTGCCTTTTATTGCAGTGTTACAGGTACGAAAAAAGTCAAATAGCTCTTCTGCTGCAGCAGCTGCTATGTGTGACAGTCACAGTAAATGATCCGTAAAATGTTTGTTTCTCTCCTGAAGAAATACTGCCATACTCTTCGCCTGGATTCTGGGATTGACTACCGCAAACAGAACAGACCCTCTTCTGGAAAACTCTACTTTCTGTAAGTAATCTTGTTTTGCTGACAGACAGTATGTGTTGTTTGCACTGTTTCTCCAATTTAAGGTTTTCGTCGTGCATCTGTTGCAGTTCCAGCGAGCCTGATGCAGAAGCTGCTCTTGATAAGATGTTTGATGAGCTGGCTTTTACACAGAATGACAGTAAGTGGGCTTCCAAAACAAGATTTTACTTTATTCTACAGTCAGTGTGGTATTTTGTTGCCGTTATCCCCTTTACCATCCATTACATAAAGTACTAAAGCTAATCCTTTCTGCAGTAACACGACCAAGAGTTCTGAATGTCCACAACAGAAAGGTCCGACTGAACAAAGCATGTGGGACCATCGTGGACTGTACGTTTGAGGAGCTTTGTGATAGAGTAAGTCTCATTCTAACACATTGTGCAATGGGTGTTGTAACACGAGTGCTGCTTTTCAGTCTTTTAGTCTTAGATTGTGTTGTCTTTCAGGGTTAACAGATTCTTTTAAAAGAGGTTTGCAGTAATGCATTGCTTTATTTTAAATGGAAATGACAGTTCTCTGTTTAAACGGCACTCATTTTTGGTTCTGCTGATGCTCAAGGGAAAGAAACTGACAATTTAATGCAAAGCGTGGTTTGGTTAAAATCTTATGGAAATGAAAAACAATGACTCAAACCAATGTGGAAAATCCTGCTTTTGGATACCTCTTACATGTGTTTGAATATATTTTTTGCAGCCTTTAGGAGCTAGTGACTACCTAGAGATATCCAGGCTGTTTGACACGGTCTTTATTCGACACATTCCTCTGCTGACAGTGAACAAAAAAACTCAAGCCAGGCGGCTCATTACACTCGTGGATGCCCTCTATGAACATAAGGTACACAGCCTTCATTTGTTTGTATGCACATTAAACCTGCACTAAAAACAACAAACATTTGACTTGTGTTTGAGACTTAAACACTAAATTTGTCTTGTTTTAGGTGCGTGTGGTGATTCTCGCAGACAACCCGCTGGAGGATATTTTTGTCCATGATGGGGATCACAGTCATGATGAGAGCCACATTTTGATGGATGACCTGGGGCTGAAAAGGGTAAGCTGTGACTCTGTCTCCACAGAGAAACCACTTTTGTGTAATTTCAGTGGTAAACACAGATGATTAAGGCCACTGAGGCCCACAGCTGGCAGTGAACGAAACCTAGAGCACACAGCTAAAAGTAAGTCAGCACATATTGTGTGAACTGTAAGATTTTTTTTTAAACAGTACAACAGTTTAGTCCTAAGTTTTGGGAAACCTATAAATCCTTAACTCCATTCTTGAAATGTATTGATAATAGAAAATGTGTAACTTTTAGCTTTTAACTCAGCTATCACCTTGTGTAAACCCAATTCTAAGAAAGTTGGTCTCTGTAAAATGTTAATACAAGCAGAATGCAATTATTTGCAAGTCTCATAAACCCATATTTTATTCACAATAGAACATAGAAAGCATATCAGATGTTTAAACTGAGGCATTTTACTATTTCATGAAAACTATTTGCTTGGCTACAGATCAGTAACATGATTGGGTATAAAAACAGCATCTTAGATTGGCAGAGGTTCACCAATCTGCAAACAACTGGCTCTGGAAATTGGTTAACAGTTTCAGAATAGCCATCCATTTATTTATATAAACAATATTTCCTCAACAGTGTCTAAGTTGCTTTTATATGTGGATGACATGAGCCTTATTGTGCAGATAACTGAGTTTATCCAGCACAGGCTTTCAAAAGAAATGTAATAAATCAGAGAATGGCTGATTGACAATAGAGTCTCTCTACATTAGGAAAAAACAGTTCTCTTTGTATCACAGAGAAAACATGACAAAATAAATCCATACAGGTGTGCAATGTACTGGTGGTTAAAATTACATGTATGGAATTTAGCAAGTTGCACATCTGGAAAGGTACCATCAGTGCTGAAATGTATATACAGGCTTTAGAGCAGCATATGCTTCCATCCAGGGGACGTCTCCTTAGGGAGAGTTCTTGCATATTTCAGCAAGATAATACTGCATCTATTACAACAGCATGGTTTCATAATAGAAGAGTCCAGGTGTTGAACTAGTCTGGCTGCAGTCCAGACCTTTCACCAACTGAAAACATGAAATGAAAAATTGGACAAAGAAGACTTTAGTTTTTAGAAGCAAATTAAGGATCCAGAAAAAAACATAAAATATTCATCACCAAATGGCAACTTTGTATTGTTTTCAATCATAAATCAGTCTCAGCTTGAGATTTGTAGAATCTCCTTTGTATAATGCAAATAAAACCACTGATATTAGTTTAAGTTTATTTCTTAAGCTGTAGACATACAGTTGAAATATAAATATATAATATTGAAAATGTTAGAAAAAGAATTAAACATAAACTATGTGGTAGTTTGAGGGCACTGAAATCTGAGTGTAATAAAAGAATAATCTGTGTGACCATGTAAAGATGAAAGGGCTTAGAGTAGTGCTGTTGTATTGTTTTAATAGACTGTCACCATTTGATCGATGGCATTATTTCAAGCAGTGTGTGTTACCATCCTGACGTGGCTTCTCCTGTTTCAGTGAGCTGTAACATGTGCAATGTCTGTTTAACAGGAAGAAGCCCGCAGTCTGTCCATCTTCACCGGAGAAGAGGAAAAATTTGCCTTCCAGAGGACAGTGTCTCGACTCACAGAGATGCAGACAGAACAATATTGGCTGGACGGAGACAGAAGCACAAAATCGCAGGTGTAACATTTGGAAAGGCAACAGTGTTACCAAACTTGGTGCTTCCTAATCTACACTCCCCGCTGCCTATAACACCCCAGAACTGTACACTACTCATCCTCACCATCTTATTCAACACAAACCCAATGGGACCGTCATCTGTATGCGCACAAATGTAGTGCAGAGACTATTTATTGTTATTTAATCATTTTATTGCGATATTGCACTTTAAGGATGCTTTATAAGATGAACCTTGGTGTGTCAAATTGCTTTTAATTTGGTGCCATTTTGATGTCGAACTTTACATATATATTTTTTTTTATGTGTGGGAAATCAGCTGGCCGACTTTTGGGAAAAGAATCCAAAAGGACTTTTATGAAGATTTAAGAGGCATTTTAATTGGATCTATTTTAAGATATGCTATGGTTTTGAAAATGATATGAACTGTATGTGATTTTAACATGTCTAAATACAGAGGCAGCAGACTGGTTTGGAGATTTGCAGCCATGAGTTGTGATTTATTTGGTCAGAGCATGTGAAATGTTTATCTCGGAAAGCTTTGCAGATGCTGGAGAGAATGAACAGCACCATCTAACACCTCATCAATTTCTTCATTCGGCTGATGAAAAGGAAACATGAAAAATGTCAGTTAAATATTACTTCCAGGGCCGAATAGCTTTGTGCATCTGTCTCCACAAATGAAACGGTTTAAGTGTTGGCGTTGGTTAATATTTAACTGTTGTCTGCTTGCATTCACCCTCTGTTTAAATACAATAACGCACAGAGCCTTACAGAAACAAACACTGCACTGTGTGGGAAGTGAGAAAAAACTAGAGGAGTATATCTCCTGTACAAACGAAAGTGTTACTGATGCAAACACACAGTTGGTGTTTTATTTAGTAGAATCTCTTTTTTTCTGCACAAACTAGATCTCAAGATCCTTTTTTAAAATTAATATCAGATTGTAGCATATGTTTCCCTTCATTTTTAACTTTCAATAATTGTAAAACTGAGATTAGCAAAATTTTTCCTGATCTAATGCTAAGATGGGGGGGGGGTTATGTAGTGATTCACTTTGCAGGCTGTTTTCATCCTGTCAGATTATCGTTATTAATCTACACTAATATTATTTGGTACACCTTGCTAGTACTGGGTTAGAGCTCCTTTTGCCTTCAGAACTGCCTTTTTGTTTTATGGCAAAGATTCAACAATGTGCTGGAACAATTCCTCAGAGATTCATGTTCAAGAAACCAGTTTGAGATGATTTGAGCTTTGTGACGTGGCATATTCTGCTGGAAGCAGCCATGAGAATATGGGTGATCATAAAGGGATTGGCATCAGCAGACCAGGTGTAGGATCGTCTGGCTCAAATATGAAGGAAGGTGGTAGATAAGCAGACTGAGCAAACATTTTAAGTGCCTGGAGGTGAGTAGTTTATTACAGTGCTCTCCATTACATGTGAAACTTGGGCCTAAATTTTAGCAAAACTCCCCAAATTAACTTATAATCAATCAACAAAAGGCCCAGGAGGTTTCCTCTGAAGCAACCTTACTATATACAGGGCTGTCATTTACACCCAATTAGTCTCGCCAGTACCAATACCCGAAGCCAGTAAACCTAGAAGGCGATACAAACATCTGAGGAGCACAGCACTCATTAATGCATCACTATCTCATTTACACGGTTAAGTGGGCTTTTTATAAAGACAAATACCTTCAACAAATTGTTCCATAATCTATTAAACATTGTAACGAATTCCCACAAAAGAAACCCCTCTGCTTGGTTTAGCCCAGAGATGTTAAACACCAGCACTATAAAAGTCCGGAGACGCTCGGCGCTTCCCAAACACTTGGCCGGGATGGAGCCAAAGAAAAGAAGGATGCTGGTAAGCATGAACAAAGGAAGTAGTTAAACATGTAACATAAAAGAGGAAAATAGAAGCTTATGATTGTGAATTTGCTTTAACATGCTCAGTTAGGCTAACAGAAACAAAACAGGGAGAGCAAGTTCCCTTAGCAATGGCAAAAAAAGCACCGCAAATAAGCACATGAAAAACAAACAATATACTGCGGTGTGTCAAATGAACATGTATAAGACAAGTGGTGAGTCTGAAAGTGCTCCAAGTGCGCAACCACTCTGTCACACAAGGCAACACTTTCCCAAACTTCTATTGTCCAGTTTTGGTGAGCCTGTATGAAGTGTAGCCTTGCTTTCCTCTTCTTTGCTGACATAAGTGGCTCTCAGTGCGCTCTTCTGCTGCTGCAGCATGTTGTGCTGCGCATGTGTAAAGCGCTTATTGGAGTTACTGTTGCCTTCCTATCAGCGCAAAGTCGTCCTGCCACTCACCTGCTTTGGCAATATGGCTTAATTGTAAAAGTTAAATAGTTT
This sequence comes from Bujurquina vittata, assembly GCA_015106715.1. NCBI lineage: Eukaryota > Metazoa > Chordata > Actinopteri > Cichliformes > Cichlidae > Bujurquina > Bujurquina vittata. The sequence continues at coordinate 112,153 of VUQK01003145.1, read as the reverse complement.
ATGCTGTTAGGAAAAGTTTGACTTAAGGATGGATATATATATAATAGATAGATAGATAGGGCTGTTAAATGTCAGCAACGAATACCAAGGTCAAATTTGAAAATAATGTATAAATATTTTAACCCTGTTTTGGTTCTATTTTCTGTAAACTTTGTAGTGGCTTCATACAAAATCTATTTTTTTTCTGCTGATATTTGTATTTATCAAAGACCCATCAGATTTAAATATATTTTACCTTTGGAAAACTGTGTGTGTGTGTGTGTAGGTGTACAGCTGAGTTTCTTCAGGTCAGTATAACCACCAGATTTCCGTAAACAGTTACTGTCATGACTATATGTAGCTCTGGTTTCAGATAGGAAAATGACATGTTTAGAAACTGCAGATTTGAATGAGGTACAAACAACTTTCTATTTTGAGAATCTTATTTCTTCTACATTTGAAAAGCAAGAATATCAAATAAATTGAGCTTTGGTCTGTGGGATTTCGATGGTTTTGACAGGGTGACGAGTATACAAAGAGGCAACTTATAAAAAAAAACATTAAATGTTATGCCAACTAATTAATGAGTACATATTAGCACTATATCCCTGGCACTGTGGGTGGAATTTAAAGACAGCCTTTGGGAATCTACACTTTTTAAAATTAATTTTTTCCAATTCAGTTTCGTTGTCTAATAAAGGATGGCCTCAGTGTTTTCCTCCTTATTCCCCTTCTATTCCACATTTGTATGTAAATACCAAATATGCAGCTTTAACGTCGTTTTTGCGCACTGGAGCCCCAGATGGTCACATTAGAGGTGATGTCATTGGCAAGCGGACATCTCTACACTGTCACTTTAATTTCAGTGCAGTCCAGGGGGCAGGATCGCGCTCTCTCCCCCTCCTCCTCTTGGGCTCAGCGTTTGCGCCAACCGCAGCAGATTGAATGAAGTGTCTTTGCAGTCTGCTGGGCTCACGGAGGACGCCGTGGTGGTTTGTTCAAGATGCCAGACTGCAGCCATAAAGCATCATTTTTCCCCAGCTCCTAAGAGGGCAGATCTGAGGCTCGGTGCATTTCTTCAGCAGCCCCGTTTTTAAAGAAGGTGCAGGGCCTTAAGAAACCCTCCTCTCCTCGCCTTGATGGTATCTGGACTGCAGCGCTGCGCTCAAGCGACTGGCAGCTCCACAGCACGGCTGATTAAGAACTTGGGAAGGGAAATGGTCAAGATGGCAGCTGTGTGTGGAGTGATGAAGCTGATGTTGTGGCTTTAGGTGCAGCGTGTATGTATATATTGAAATTTTTCTCCTGTCATGCAGGATCGCGGTGCGGGACGCGGGCGCTTGTGAAGGAACGCCGTTTTGGATTCCTCCAAGACTGCGCGGACTCCTGGCGTCGTTCGCTCCACATTTCGCGAAATTACAGTGTGTTGGCTAGGGTGTGGGCTTCGTACGACAAAAGGCAATGTTTTGGCAATTCTGGTGAGCCCACTGTGCGGTGTGTGCTGCGGATAGACGCCTTGCAGGAAGACTGATACACGGACACGTGTTGGGACCGAGCTGCAGGCAGGGACGCTGGCATCGCTTGCATAGTAAATAAACTGTCCCTGAAGCCTGCACACAACATTGATGGAATGCGACCCAAGTGATTTTATAACCCTTTGTGCAACGACGAGACATTACGATCAACATGGCTGAGGTATCGCGTAGTGGCAACGAACCTCCCTTAAACGTTGAGATAGATCCGGATTTCGAGCCCCAGAAACGACCACGATCCTGCACTTGGCCCTTGCCCCGTCCCGAATCTGGTGCGGGCAAGCCCGGGGCAAATGACACTGACGTAATTCCCGAAGAGGAGGATGATGAGGGTGGGAGCACGGAGAGCGGCGCTGTTCAGAAAGCCAGCGGCGGTGCTATTAAAACCCGAGAGCCGAGCAGCAGCCGCTCCATCTCACAGTCGGTGGAGGTCCAGCGCGGCCCCTCCAAAGAGGAGGCCGCCGACGGCTCGCCTTCCTCCGCGCAAACCCCCGCAGCAGCTCTGGGTGGTTCTGCCACCCAACAGCTGAGGAAGTCCTCCGCCCGCAGGAATGCCTGGGGCAACTACTCCTATGCAGACCTCATTACCCAAGCCATCGAGAGCTCCCCCGAGAAAAGGCTGACCTTGTCCCAAATCTATGACTGGATGGTGAGGTCTGTGCCATATTTCAAGGACAAAGGGGAGAGTAATAGTTCTGCTGGCTGGAAGGTGAGCAGTGACATGCTGGGGCTGTCATCATAGCAGACCAGTTTTATTGTGGTCATGTAAAGACACGCAGTGCACACAGCAAATTTTGATTTAGAGATGGAGGCGGTGGGTGCAAGCACAAGCTATTTGTAGTCTCCTCCATTCACTGGGTGATCATAGCTGACATTCTTAGCGTTGCTTTAAAGGCATATTTATGTAACATCCTAGGGAATGTGTGGCGGTCTAACAGGCACATTGTGTAAATTTATATGTAACTTGGGCTGCTTTCAACTTGAGTGTACTTGTATTAATGTGCATCAAATGACTTGCTTGATTACATCTCTGAAAATCAGGATGCATAAAGATGACAAAGCAGTGTGTCTGAAAGTTGAAATACAAAGCATGCAATGCAAAGTTAATTTCACTTTCAGACAAACTGCTCACACGGCAGCACAGAGGCATCTCAAAAGCTTCACCCAGGCTCTTGTTTTTTTTTTTTTTTTTTGTTTGTTTTTTTTCCCCCCCTGGTTTTGTTTTGTCCGGACCAAAC
>VUQK01003145.1:99097-109384 GCA_015106715.1 Bujurquina vittata | reverse complement strand
GCAAAAAGGGATTTCAAAAGCTTCCCCCGGCTCTTTTTTTTTTTTTTTTTGTTTGTTTGTTTTTTTCCCCTCCCAGGATTAGTTTGGCCTGGACCAAACCAATTCATCTGTCATGGAATCTAGTCTGAAAGCTTTGAGCTTTGCAGGATTTAGATGAGGGGGAATAGGTTTGTAATCCTGCACAACTGGATATGCAATGCAGGCTGATTCCAACAAGCAGCTTCTTTGAATAAATCACAATATCGGTCAAGATTGTTTCACGTCTTCAGAGTGAGTGATTCAGCGTGCACGATCAGCTGGCTGGTTTGTAGTTTGAAATCTAAGCTATCAGTTTTCATTCATGTTCGGCCACCTGATGCAAATATGGGCTGTAGGCAGATATTGGCTGGAAGAGGAAAGGGTTAATAAGGTTTCATATGTGCTGACATCAGCATTTCCTAAGCGACGCTTTGGAGTTGTGACATTCAGCAGTCGGGTTGAGGTTGGCAAATGTCCCCATCAGGTCCTGCGTCTGCCAGCAGGGTTTTAAATGCAGATCTGTCACACATGTCGTTTCATTCTGCAGACTGGGAGCACACTGCATTGAGTGCTGCGCTTTGTCTCCAATGCTCAGCGCTGTGAATCCAAACAAAATATTCATCCACTGTATGGATGCCTACCAGCCTGCTGCGGCTCGGCCCTGCCGTGTGCCACTGTCTCTTCATGATGCCCGGGCACAAGAATCAATCAGCTGACTATAAATTATGTAGGTCAATGTGTAGCAGTGTGAGAGAAGCTCAGTGTTTGTCTTTGGATCTGGCTCTGGCTAAACTGGCATTGCTCCAGTCCCCGCTCAGAATGAGGCTTTGCTCAAAGGGTGCTGCAGCACTACTGTGACTGCGTGTGGGGGAGGGGAAGGCAGGAGTTTGCTCTTTGTGATTTCTCTTGTAAATTCAGTACAGCTCCTACTGTACGTGCCTATGCCGCTTATTGGATACATTTATTTATTTATTTTATATATCCAATAGCGTTTCATTTTAAGAGGACTGGTAGTTCTAGCTGCTGTATGGCACCCAAATAAATTGGTTTTAGGCATGAGGCCCTGGTTACTTTACATCTTCAACCATAACAAGGTCCTTCAGTCTTTACTAGCTGTGTACAGGAAGTGGATGCAATAAAAGAAGCATGTGTAGCATGATTATTGCAGAGCCGCTGCATTTTAAACTACCTGAGTCTTCAGTTTTTGTTGCATCAAAGAGGAGTGGATTTAATGCCTTTGGGCATTTTAAGGTTGTAGATCTGCCTGCTCTAGTATAATTGAAAATAATAGTATATTTTACAGCCTCATAAATGACCACAGAGTTGAATGAAAACCTAAGTCAAAACTAGACTGTCGTTGAGGCTTTTTTATTGTAGCTCCTCTGTATTGGATTGCATTAAGATTGAACAGGACAGGTGGTGTTATTGTGTTCTCCGCCTGTAGCTCATGGGATAAGCAACATGTTGGAATATATGACTTGGTCCTATCAACAACTATCAACAAGTGTGGTATTGGATATCATGGTGGGCGTAAATACATGTAAACATTTTGATTAGTTAGAATTTGTGGCTGAGAATTGGAAAAATAAATCCCGCCGGATGGAGTGGTATCAGATCTGATGCTGAATGTGCTCTATCAAAGTTGGATTTAATGGACCAAAACCTAATTTGTGCGCCACACCGTCTTTGGCACATTTGTTTTATTCACCCAATGAGATGGCTTTTATGCAGACTGCTATTCACTTGTAGCAGACTCTGGTTTTAGACGTCTTTACAGAATATATACTGGGAGAGGAAATGAGAGGATTAGTGCATTTCTAACCAGAAATAAGAAAGGGGGGGTCTAATGTTTTGAGTCACATGCTCATTTGTTTAAACATGAAGACCAAATCCAATTCCAGAGGATTTCAGCATCAAAAGTATTACTTTTTCCACTATAGGGTGGAGGGAGGTGGGGACATCCAGAGTCCAAGCAAATTTACTTTATTCGTAAAGCAAATTTTGAAAGGACATTGGCTACATTACTTGAAAGAAATGAAAATGTATTACTGTGAAAAAGTCACGCCTCGTTTCTTTATATTTTCTTTGGGAAATGGGTACTTGACCCCCACGCATTATCTATATGCCTTTAGCTTATTGGCAGTGTGTCTGGGATCATTGTCATGCTGAAAGATGAAGCTGTTGCCAATTCAGTGCATTCAGATGGTATTGCATGGTAGATGTAACTCTGGTGTTTTGTTTGAATTAATAATTCAGTCACTTTTGACAAGATCTCAAACACCACTGGCTGAAATGGCATCCCCAAACCATGACGTCACCACCACTATATTTTATAGTTGCCTGTAGACACTCACTGTTGTGCCTCGCTGACTCACTGATATCCTCTGTACATAATGGCAACAGTTTGAACCAAAGCTTTAAAATTTGGATGAATTACTCCATCCGACCTGTTGCCACTGATCTTCAGTCCAGTTCTTGTGTAATTTGGCACACCTCACCCTTTTCCTCCCTGTTTCCCTTCCTTAAGAATGGCTTGTTTGCAGCGACCCTTCCACTGAGACCATTTCTGTACAGGCTGCACATCATGCTCAGATGCCAAGTTTTCAGCTAATAGCACTTTGAGAATCATCTAATTGGTGCAAAAATACATTTTTAATGTTTTTTAAGTTTGGCAGGTATTTAAAAATAAACATTGGTGTTTTTCATAATCTGCTAAAGAAAATGGAACAATATGTTTTTGTGAAAAGCTGCTAGTAACAGCTAGTGCCTAAAAATCTAATAAAATAAAATATTGGTTCATTGCCAAGATGTCTGTGTAGACACAGCAGAGCTTCATTGCTTGTGCTAGGTGCCTTTTTGTCTTTGAGTCATAGGTCAGTAGCTTTCCTCCTGAAAGGTACAAGGACTGGATTGCAGATGAGTGGAAAAAGTGGCTAATATCCAAAGAAACTTTAAAAGACCTTCAGAAAGCCCACTTTGAACAAAAATTACAAGGCTGGCTCATTGGATGCAAAACATAAAGAAATTTGGGGGTCACTCAAGACCTTTGCACTGTACAGTACATGTATTGGATTATTTAAATGGAAGTGGGTGCACAACTAATGGTGGTTAAATTTAACAGAATAAATACATTGCACAATGGTCCAGTTTAGATGGCTTATAAGTAGAAACTCTTAGTGTTCAGTGCTAGTCCTTAGGCAGTGGTTAATGCCAGCCTTGATGGAAATGGGGAGGAGAGTGTCTGGGGTGGCTGGACTGTTGGATCTCCTCAGCCCTTAACCTGCACTGATTGGTGTAAGTGTCCTGCAGGTTGGAGAGGGTGGTTCTGATGGTCTGTCTGGCTAAATGAACCACCCTTTTTAAGAGCCATGAAGTCGTGTTTGGTGCAGTTTCCCATCCAGGTGGTGACGGTCCCACGTGAGATGCTCTCGATTGTGCAGGTGTAAAAGATCCTGAGCACCTTGCGTGGGAGCTTAAAGTCTCTCAGCCACCTGAGGAGGTAGACACTGTCTGGCCTTCTTCACTGGCGTTAATGTGACAAGTCCAGGATGGATCCCGTGAGACGGTCACTTCCAGATATCTGAAAGTGTCCACTCTTCCCACCTCTGCACCACTGACGCCACAAATATTCTACATTTACACAAAATGTGCCTTCTTGCATTTCTGTGGATGTTGGTGTTTTGTTTAAATAGTATTCTGTGTTTTTAGCAAATCCCACCAAAATACAACATCCCTCTGCCCTGTTGTCAAACCTTCAGTATATTACTGAGCCGCTGCTAAACTCATGCTGTAATATTATATTAAATGTGATCCTGGACCTGGTATAGGGTGAATTGGCTAACCTAGTTCCCTCCAGACATCTATCAGCTCCTCAAAAAATACAATACTTTTACGAACACTTGTAAGCAATTTAAATGTAAAAACACACTTTGGATGAAGAAGGGTGTGTGTGTTTTTTTTTTTTTTTTTTTTTTTTAAAGTAATCCTGAACCAAATTACTGACCTAAGTTAATCAAATCTACAAATGGAATCTGTCAAACTGCTTTTGAAGATTTGCTATTTCAGTTGGACTCACGTTAGGAAGTTGGAAAATATTAATTAGTGCACTGTTTGCTTTGGAATTAGAAGTTAGAGGAAAAATTCCAGTACATCTCTTGAATCCTTTAAACAGTAGCCAACTAGCGGATCCTTAATTCTTACTGAATGTTGGTGGATCCAAGATGGAAGGAGCAACAGGACACCCAAATTCTGTGTCCTAGAATAAGGCGTGCTTTGTTGAAAAAGATTAAAGTATTTTCTAGTTAAACTAATCCTTTTATTGAAGTGAAGGCTTTGCATACAGTTTGTCAGCGGGTCTTTCTGCTGACTCATGGCATTAAGAGGAAAACTTGCCAATGCTTGTTTGAGAACTCTGTCTTCAAAGCTCTGATCAAGTGCCTTAATGAGATTGATTTCCAGTCTTATCTTGCCAGAGTTTGTTTTGTGTTGAGCTTGTTTAGCAGTTGATTAGGTTAATCATCTTAGAGATGGGTTTAAATAGGACCTCGAGTTAATTCAGGTTAATTTGAGCTTTAGAGAATTCAGCTGAAGCCTCTCCCTGTGAAGCTGGCCTCTGGGTTACAGAGATCACTGCAGAGTTTCTCCCTCTGTTACTGAAGTGTGACAGGCTGGGTGTGCATGCTCCAGCTGTTTAATTTTGTACTTGGATGGGAACGTCTCCAGGGAAATCCTGTAGACCTTTCTGAGCAGCCAGAAATGGGTCACAGTGCAAAGGAAAAAATGTTTCTGAAGACATTGCAGCATTAGCGATTAGTCCTTTGTATTAATAAGTTACAGTACTTTGTGATGTTTGCAGCCTTTTATGTTGCTAGGAAAATGCTCCCTGGAAGCAAAAATGTAGATGAGTGGCTCAAGACTTTTGCACTGAGTAGTTTTGCAAGAAGAACCTCAAGTTGTCTGTTTACGGGATATAGACTACAGCCCTGTCTGCTTACAGCACTCAGTTTTATCTTGTGTCACCGTAGTTTGTATTATCTGGTTCATTACTGCAACAAGTTCTACGGGCACAAAGAAGCTATCTAGTTTTTTAGTTTTAAGCTTGAGTAAACTTGAACAGCCCTATCCGATGCAGTTCAGATGCAGTCGCATACATTCTGGCTTGGTCTGCTTTGTATTTCACATCTAAAGTCTGAGATCTTGTATCATAACGCAATTTCAGCTTTTTTTTTGTTTGTTTAAAACATGCACTCTGCCTGGTAGACAGTCACATATTTCAGAGTCAAATGTTCCAGAGCTGATTAAAATTAGAAAACTTTATACACCTGTAATATTGAATCATGTATGCATAAAAAACATTTTTATGCACTACAGCTAATATTATGGGGAACCTTATGTTAAAATATTTTAGATATGAAAATACTTAAAGAATTTTCCTCCCTTTTTTTTGTTGTTGCAGAATTCCATCCGACACAATCTTTCCCTCCATAGCCGTTTTGTGAAAGTCCAGAATGAAGGAACAGGGAAAAGTTCCTGGTGGATGGTCAACCCAGAAGGTGGGAAAGGTGGCAAAGCTCCCCGACGGCGGGCTGTTTCGATGGATAACAGCAAGTACATCAAAGGAGCTCGAGGACGTGCCACGAAGAAAAAGGCCTCACTGCAGGCTGCTCAAGATGGCAGCTCTGAGAGCTCCTCAAGCCTCTCCAAATGGACAGGGAGTCCCACCTCCCGCAGCAGTGACGAGCTGGATGCCTGGACAGACTTCCGCTCCCGAACCAATTCAAATGCCAGCACACTCAGCGGTCGTCTGTCCCCAATCCTGGCTAACCTGGAGCTGGATGAGGTACCCGATGATGACTCGCCACTCTCTCCAATGCTGTACTCCAGCCCCAGCAGCATGTCCCCATCCACTGGACCAACAGGACTGTCTGATCTGGCAGGTACTATGAACCTCAATGATGGGCTCTCTGACAACCTGATGGATGATCTTTTAGACAATATCAGCCTCACCGCATCCCAGCAGCCTCCTCCTGGAGAGGAAGATGGAGCCAACAGTCAGGGGAGTTCAGTGTTTACTTTCAGCTGCTCAGGAAGCAGTCCCTCTGGCAGCTACGGGACAAACCCACTCTTCAGCCCTCCGTCCATCACAAGCCTGCGGCAGTCACCCATGCAGACCATCCAAGAGAACAAGCAGACCACCTTCTCCTGCATGTCTCTCTACACTGAGCACCAGACCCTGGATCTGCTCACCATGGACTCCCATAGCCACAGCAATGTCATGCTGACCCAGTCTGACCCTCTGATGTCGCAGGCCAGCACCGCCATTGCTCTGCAGAACTCCCGCCGAAATGCCATGCTGCTACGCAAAGACCACATTCTGGTAAACCACACCAGTGCGGGTCAGGCCGAAAGCTCTTCAGTGCCTGGTTGGCAAGCGGGCTTGTCAACCTCTGACAGTGACGACGGCCACCCCGAAGCCAAGCAGCCACACCTGAAGTCTCCTAGTAAGAACGCCTCTATGCAGCTCAGTTCCAGTTTATCCAGTCAGGACCGCTTTCACACTGATCTGGACCTCGACGTGTTCAGCAGCAATCTGGACTGTGACATGGACGCCATCATCCGCAATGAACTGATGGACGCAGATTGCCTGGACCTCAGCTTTGACTCTCGCCTCACCTCCACACAGAACGCCAACAAGAATTCAGGAAGCTTCTCCAGCTCGAAACAAAGCCCGCCGAGCTGGGTGCCGAGCTGAGAAGCTGTCAGAAGTAAGGAAAGTGTAAAATGGGATTCATTATCCTGCGTTGTGCAACTAGAGGGAAGAAAGTAATGTAAAGTGTTTCAGTAGTTTTTTGTTTTTTTTCCCTTCTATTTTTAATTTGAGGCATTAAGTTTGGTACTGTATTAAGTGTCTGAGACACATAATGGTGTCTTCACAGTGAAGAAATAATTCTTTGAAAAGATCAATAACCTAGCCAGTGTGAACAAACAGTATTGACTGGAATGAAACTACATGGATCGACTCATTAGTCTCAGGGATTCACTCATATCACAAAGTGATACATAAAACTGAAAATTAAGTGTTTTCATCTCTGTCTCTCTCTTTCACACACTTTCATACCTAAACTAACATTTTTTTGCCAAACCAGCTGTCAGCCTGTTGGCTGGTGGCCTGTTTACAGAAAAAAGATGCAGAGAATGTTACATTATTACATTCTAGTGGAGGATACTTGACAAGGTTTTGTTTTTTTAATTTTAAGACTTCTTTGAGACGTAGCGTAAATGGACTACTTTTTTTTTTGTTTGTTTTGTTTTTGGAAAAGCTTTCCCCCATTGATGCACCAAGTCACACACCAAATATCAATATGTAATGTGTTATCAAGATGTGAACTGATCTACATGTGTTTTTTGTATGCAGTGTTTTCAATTTTTATTTTTTGTAGCAAATTTTACCCTGTGATTTTAGTGACATTACTGTGAATTCATTCCTTCTGAAGAGGTGCATTGCTGAAGTATTGATGTTTCTGCTGCAGATCCCTTTTTAGGTCCCTCCTCTTCCACTCACTGCAATATTGGAAGTACTTCTCTGTATACAGACCATAGGACTGAATTAAGGACCCAGTTTAGTTCTAGTTACCACTTTTTCTTTTAAATTTTTTTTTAACTTGGGATTATTTGGATTAAAATAGTCACACTTGGTGTCTGTCAGCACTGTTCAACTACACAATTTTGGTGTTGATTTTTGAAGGAGTTCTTGGTGCTATAAATACGATAGCAGGGAGTGGCTACAGATGAAGCACCGTCAGTAGCCTCTCCTTTGTTATCAGCACTATAGCAGGTGCTGGGTGCCATGTTTTCAACAGTGGGAGGATGAGTAGTATCTATTTTTTTTCCTTGATCATGAAATAAATGACCACATTTTAAATATTGCCAAAGTTTTTCTGCATTTAAATAAATGGAAAGGATATAGAGTGCATATATATTGGGACTCTGTGACATAAGGGCAAAAAAACTCTACATCAGCAGAGTTTTTTTTTTTTTTTAAATCTGTTTACAATCTTTTTAGTGTCAGAAGGCAGATAAATGGTGTTTTTTGGGTAAATTGTCTTATGTTAAACTTGATAAACATTGTAACAAACACGTGGTTTATTTATTGCAGTACTTGTTGCCATGTTCATGTATATTGGGTTGTGTAAAATCACTTATTTCATACTCTGTTCACTCATGCAAACGGAGTCCCTCAGTTTGAGAAAAGAGATTAAATATTAATTCTCATTGGCTTAACTGTTTAACACAAGTCAATTCTGCACAGCTTGTGCCTCCAAATTTTATTTTATTTTATTTTTTTCATGTGGATGGATTTAATGTTACAAATTTAAAATACTAACTGGATTTTATTCTCTGCATTAAAGTTTGAATAAATTTCACTGCCAATCTCCACATTTCATTCCTTCCTACAAAAAAATAAATATATCAAGTTGACATTTCCACTTGTAAATCCAACACTTCTCTTGGTTTTATCAGAGATGGTGCATGTAAATAAAGCTTGAACTGCTGAAAATCTGAAGTTTGTCACTTTTTGCTGTTAATTCTGTCCCTAGAGAAATTGCACAGCTGCAGACTTGACTGCATGGCACGGCGATTTGCTATTGGATGAACACGTGTTCTAAGAACCAATCACACGCTGTATCCAAGAGGAATGGACCATTTGCGTTTAAGCCAGGGTTTTTTTTTTTCTGTTTAAGGCCAGGAGCTGTGATTGCTGAAGGAGGCACTCTTCAAAGATTAAGTGGTGCAGTGATGCAATGTTTCATATTGATGTACTTTATATTACTCACCAGCGCAAAAGAAATAACATTGTATCTCAAAAGCCAGACATGACATTTGAAAGACAGGATGACTGCAGTGAAACAATGGAGCCCTCTAGAGCTGAAATGGAGTCACTGAGTCCAGCTACCCATGCTCCATGGATATTGGTCCCCATGGACACACCTCAACAAGTCAGCAGGACTAAAGGTGTTGTGTTTTAATATATTTTAAGTGTTATGGTTTCAGGTTCTAAATGCTGAAAGAAGAGGGGTCAGACATGTCTGCAGTGTACAGAGTATCCTCCTCTGTGAAGGTGAAGCAGAGGGAGGCAGAACTGTGGAATCACCTCTCTGCACTCAGGGAAGAGGCTGGGGGAGCGGGACCCTCCAACACCTACAGGTGTGTTGGCTGTTTAATGGACGCAAAGTCTGTTGTCGCCCACTCAAAATATGGTTTTGTTTGCTTTTATATAGATGTTTGACCTTTTGTATGTTTAGGCTCAAACAAATCTGAATATTAGACAAAGATAACCTGAGTAAATAGAAAATGCAGTTTTTAAATGACTCCATTAGAGGAAGATAAAGCTATCAATAATTTTTACTTTGACTGTTTTTTTTTAGCCTTGCTAAACTCATTTATTAAGGATGCATTTATCACTTGTGAAATCGACTTGTGTAAAAGCTCGTTAAAATTTTAATAATTCATGTTTTATTTCAGCTCTCTCCTACCTCCCAAAGATATTTCCTCCTTTCGTGTGGAGAGGGAGCATGCACTGAGGAGAGGGCTTCAGGTGACTGAAAATTTCTCGTGTACATGTTTTCTACAGAAAGTTCATTTGTAGATTCCTGCATTGTTAAAAGCTTTGAAATCTTTGGTTTATATGCAGTGGTAACTGTAAGCACTAATGTAGATTGATTTAGCCTTTTAAAAACTTGTAATTTCTTTCCTGAGTTTGTTCTCTTCTGGTTTCAGGTGGCTGAAGTTTTGCCTGTTCAGTCTCAGGCTGATGTCATGCAGCGAGAGCTGGAGAGCTGCTTGAGTTTGGAGTACACTCCTGATAGTCTGCCTCTTCTGCTGCACCAGGTGAGGGCAAACACCCAGAAAGATTGTTCACAGGAAACAGAGATGATTGTGCATATAAAAAAAAAGTAAATAGTGATTTTAAAACCTGATTAAACCAGTTTCCTTTTTGTATTTCTTTCCCCACAGTTCTTCACAGACAGATCTTATCACTTGGCTCAGATCAAATATCTGCTTATGCTGAGATGGAGGAGATTTTGCCGCCATGCCAGCGTCATTGACAAGCTTTATCCTCATTACAAGGTTGCCGTGTGTACATAAAAACCACACTTTAAATATATATCACAGAATGCAATTTCCAAAAGAACTTGGGATGCTGTATGAATGTGAATGTGATTTTTAAAAACAGGCGTACCCCCCCCCCCCCCCCCCCCCCAACAACCC
>VUQK01003143.1:1854-12349 GCA_015106715.1 Bujurquina vittata | reverse complement strand
CTCTTCATGCAGCTTTAACAGATGACGGCAACCATATGTTTTTCCTCTCTGTCAGCACTTGACGGAAACCCCTGCAGGAATTTTGTTAACAACAGGTGAAAGGAGACCCAGGGGAATATCCTTACTGGCACAACAGCATGATCAGCTTGACCATTTCATTAGCATGTAGCGCTCCCCTTTGGAGAAAATATAGTGTTAGCAACCCCAATATTTGATGCAGGCACAGTGTAATGTGTGACTTAAGCACTAGCAATTTTACCTCTATTATACTACAGTTGAGCCATTTTTACATGAACAATAAACTACATACTTCATCAGAAAACATTTCAGATGCTGAAGACTCAAATATGACTCTTTGCTCGTCTGTTGATTGCAAGATGAAGAAATGACCCTTTGTCAAAAGAATGCTAGCAAAGGGGTAGAAAACTTCCACAACTGTCCAGAACCCCACAAACTTGAATTGCATGTGTGACCTTTAAATTATCACACCACATCTTATTTTATTGTCTCAACAGTCAGCACACTACAGTGAGACTTGCTGCAGCTTTATATTGCTTATAAAGGGACAATTGTAAGACAATGTGACAGTTTCATACTCTTGTCTGCATTTATTCTTTGTCAAGTTCTCAAAAAAAAAAAGATGTGAACTTACATGAGGCCTATTTGTAGCACTAAGACACAATCTGAATAGTGAATTAAAGTAGAATTGTTTTTGCACATGTTTTGAAATTCGAAGTGTTTTCCAAGTAATTGCAAGAGATTGTTGAACAAAGTGTCAAATGTAAGAACCAATGTGTTTTTTGCTTTGTAAGAAAGAGATCGAGTAGAATTGCAAATTAAGAGCAAAGTGCAGAATTTGTGCTTTTGTTTCATACAAAGCTTTTAATTCATTCTCTAAACATTTGTTTTCAGTTTGTAAACAATCAGGAAAAAGTGTAAAATCATGTGGGGTGTCAGCTGGAGCGCAACACCCAGAGCAAAACAGGTAAAGCACATATGGTACCTCCAACAGCAGATTTTTTTATTTATTTTTTTTTGCTTTCAAATTCCAGCTTCTTCCAAAAGTCGACAACCAACCTATTATTTGTCTGTCTTGTTGTGCCGGTTTCTGTTACAGTTTTCCCAGTTGATAACACTACAAATATCACTACAAAATCTCTGTACACCTGAATCGACAGGTGTGCTACAGTAAAGGAAAAACTCCATAAAACCAATTGAAAGTGGAAAGGTAGTCAGTAAAATGTGAGATGTTTGTCCATAATGCACAATTCCATGCTTGCCAGAAATCAATGTATATGAACGCAAGTGATTAAGTGTTGAGTTTAGCAGTTAATATTTCCAAATATGTTTTTATAGTAAATAATTATTCGTCAACAGGTACTGTATAGAACAACAGACAATAGTCCCAGCCTGAGTGGTGTTAGGGTTATGGTTCTTGTGCTCTGCAGATGTACTCTTCATTACGTATCTATCCTCCAAGTTTGAAGTCAATATGTTGCACGGTTTCTGAGATACTGGAAGTGTGACAGACAGATACATAGATGGACAGACAGGTAGATGATGGAAAAGTGATCCCAAAGTGTTTCCCTGCATCTTGGCAGGTGACACACAAAGAAATTTACATACGTATGTGTGTGCAAGTGAAGGCAGCTTCAGTGGTTGGAACCAACATTTATGAGAGGTGCGAGTTTGCTAGCTCCGAAAGATGTCAGCTCACATTAAAAAAAGAGAAAGCTTGATGCAGAATGTAGAGTTTTTAATGGATATTATAATGATATAATAGTATGAGACAATAAATTATAATCTGTAATCAGTCTTCACAGAGGCATTGGTTAATTTTTATTTTTTAAACAAAAAAAAAACCCAAACTGCCATCATAATGAATCATAGTATTCCTTTATCTTGCCAAAGGTTCGTTTCCTAAATTGACAGGTCACCAGATCCCACCTTGAGCCACAAGACAAAACACTGTATGTTGACAACAAATGGAAAAAGGAGAGAAAAAAATGATGAAAAATGATTAAGCTATGCTACAACCTGTAGTTGTGAATAAATAGTTCCCCAATTTGACATTTTTTTATCTGCATGTTTTAAAAAAAAAAAAATTTATTAAACTGTGTGCACAAGATACGTGCATATACACTGTTACAGACTGATCTGTCTGTGTTGCAACTTAAGCTCTCAAACCATGTCTTTTCTGCTCACTGTGACAAATTTGGTGCCGGAATATGGAACATAGCTGATGTTCAGGCTGTAACTTGTGTGTAGAAAATATATTTTTAAACCACATTATGGGAGGGAGGGCTTGGGGGTCAGTCATCCTTTTATTTGGTCTTGTGATTTGAAAACATGGATTTGTTCATGCTATCATGCATTGGTTACATGTATCACTTTACAACAGCATGCCATGTTAGAGCCGGTTGGCTCTTTCTGGAATATCCCGCTCTCTATATGCTAGAAAACCCTGTCCAAAAATCTAAATATTAAGAATAAAAAACAAGTCAAAACTAACCAATACTGCACAATGCAACAGAAGCATGTTGAGAGAAAAAAAAAAGATCCTTCTTATTTCCAGCATTTGCCTGACTTAATTGCTGCTCTATTAAAAGTAAAAAGTGGATAAAAAACAGTGCTGCATTGTCAATGTGCCATGTGTTCAAAAGTGCATGTTTTATTAGGAGAATTCAATCTTCCTCTGGGTCCCCTAGAATATGCTATCTTGTTTATACATCATATGCACAAAAAATCTTTTTTGTCCACTGTTGGGCTGTGTAGCATCGCGGCAATTTTTAATCGCCCATGCAAGAAATGTATTATTTATTATCAATTTCATATTATATTCCAAAGCAGCAACAGTAACTGCACTCTCCAAACTGATGTGAAAACACATTTTAATCAGATACAAGGTTTTTAACATACATTTAATTTTCATTCACATTAGTGTTGCTATGGATATGAATTCAAACAAGAGATTATCCTGGTACATACAAGCTTTTCTTCTTTTCTGTAATACATATATAACACATACATAACACAGTAGCTCTGAGCTAATAAAACTTTAGCCATTATCACACATCCACTGCAGCAGTGAACTTTTCTAGACACTACCTGCCAGAGGTGCATATGAGAACATAAATGTCAAACACAGGCATATCAGACTTTAACCTGCCAAAAATAGTACAAAGCCCTCGTGATGTCTGATTCTGTCAGTGTGAGAACAGCACAGGTAATTGTCTGGTCAATTCACAGTCAGCAAGTGGTCGTCCAGCATTCTGCCTCATTCACGCTTTCCCTGGGCAGACCCCTTAGCTTAATAAAATGGAGTAGAAGAGTAATCAGAAGCAGACCATGTCCTGTAGTGAAAAAAAGAAACTTTAGATTGTCCCAACATTGTCTGAAATCCATGTGTGAAAATGGCTTTTGAATACAATGCTGTCCTGCTAAATAAATACAATCTACCATCCAGGTGTGGTTTGTCTATAGCCTGCACCATAGTGAGTGGTTTATAGTCAACAGAAAGTTGTGTTGCTTTCTGTTCTCCACAGAGTTGGAGGTTTTTCTGGATTTTAACCTCCATCCTCAGGGTCTTTCTGCCAAAAATAAATAAATCTGCATTAATCCACTATTGCTGCTCTATGTTTAAACTATGATAAAGACATCAGCACATAGTTGATCAGCATGCCACAGCTTTCCATCTCTTCTTCTTCATGTTCTCTTGTTGTTTTATTTGCGTTGCCTCATTGAGCCACTGGTTAATTTGTGTAGTTGGCCAGCAACACTCACCGTATAAACCCAAACATCACTTGACATGCTTTTGTTAGTGATAATTAACACAGAGCAGTGCACTTGAATTATGTCAGTGATTTATGAGGGATATATTTGAAATATTTTGCAGTCTAACTTTAAAATATGATTGAATTTGCGGAGGCTATGTTTAGCCATCTAACATCTGAAAGTTACAGTATGATCTTGCTGAGTCACAGCACTTCTGAAAAGAAAATACTGTCATACTTTTAATTACTGGTGTATTTTGCTGTGTTTCATGTCATTAAACAGTATTTATGAACACAAATAGACTCTTTCTATTGTATTAACAATCAGATGCGACCCACATGAGATTCAAAGGCTTCTGTAATGAGATACAGGATGAGAACCATGTCTCAGTGTAACCTTAGGGGCTCCTGATCCAATTTGCTGATTGGTAGGCACTGGAGACAAAAACTGCTAATTAGCCTTGCGGTTAGCTTTGAGGTCAACTGTGGGCCATGTCTTCAGGTCACCAGAGAGCCCAGTGCTGAGCAGAGAGCTGTGGTTATGCTCCCTAGGGTGCACTGGTTGCCATCACACTGCTCCAGACATTAGTGAAATTGATCTAATGGTAGAAATGCGCCCTTTATATGAGAATCACAGAGGTGGTTAATACGGGCCTTATTTTTAATCTGCCAAACACACGATGAATATTTTTGATATTTTGGTTCTTATAACCATTTTGGCTGCGCTAATCATGCTGTGATGATAGCAGCATACAATATGTATGTATGTTTATGTGTTTCATATCTCCCTCCAGATAAGTGGACCTATCTTGATGAAACTTTGCACAAATATTGCTAAGGGCTCTTTGAGTGCCAGCATTTATATGGAGTATACAAATATTTCATGCAAATCTCACAGTTGTATATATTTGTACATTTGACAGTTCAGTTAAGCACTGAATGGAATGTCATAGCATAGATTGGAATGTCAGATTAGATAGTTGTGTCACAGTTTAATGTATCATAGCATCATACTGTAAAGATTGTACGATAGATATGTTCGTATGTATTTACATTAAATGCGTCCAATTCAATCTCTGATCGTATAATGCAATTATAATAATTATAATAACCTCACTATAACTATTAATCTGTCTATCAGTGAGGTTTTCAACCTACAGCACAAGCTTGAAAATGAGCCATTTGCCATTTTTCTGATTTTCACTTGACATTTCTTGTTTAAAAGCCATTCATATTGTTATAGAGCTGTCTGTTTTTGTGGAAATTTTAATGTGCATATTAGTGTGAATGTGTGCAGTTAGAGAGATGCTGTATTTTTTGAGGACAATAGTTGTATACATCTTTGGCAGAAAAGACCAGCAGTTGTAACCAGCAATGACAGATGCTATCAACATCAAGCTGGAACAACCTTTAAACAGAGGAGGTGGTCTATGAAAGCAATTATCAGCCACTTCCAAAGCAGTCCTGACATTCCCCCGAGATAAACACCCTTCTACACCTGTGACCCTGTGAACATCGTGGCTGGGTGGGTCAAGGACTCACTTGTGACCTCAACAACTCTTGGGTGCTAATGACCTTACAGATATTTATTACCTGGGACTCCACTCATAGTAGGACATTAATACAATTCAATAAAATGACTGAGGATGACTGAAGTTGGCCAAAACGTCTGTTTTCCACCATTTCCCTGTTTCTTCTGCTTCCCTTTTCTTGTGTTTCCTGTGTTTTTCTCTCTTTTCCTTGTTTGTGATTGCATATCTGTCTCTGGCATCGACTGCATATATAAGATGGCTGTAGCAAACATCACTGGTTTGGGGACTTAGAGCTCAGCTCTTTGACTTTTTCATCATGTTACTTTCAAGAAACCAGTCATGATGAAAGTAAAGTGGATTCGTCCAAGCAAGCAAGGACATTACAACTTCCTTGGTTGCAATGTCATAAATTGAGTGAGTAGTATGGCCATTTTCTTTTTTAGACTTCTACACAGTAGTGATTTTTCTTCAGCCAGAGGAGTTTACCCCTGCTGGCCATTAGAATGAATGAAAATTTTATGCACTTACACACTGGCTCAACTTTTCAGGTCAAAAGCTACATCCATCTGTATCCAACCCATGTCCATCTTGCACAGTGTATAGAATCTGTCATGATTCACTATACAAACCCTCCAGATTGCATCAGCCTGGTTGTCATCTTCCCACCACCATGCAACCTTTAATCCATCGATCAATCTACCAGCGTGGTGCTAACCACATTGGTAGACTGGCCCTCTAGTGTTCACTGCTCAGTTATTTTTTTTCCTCAGGCTCTTTGCCTTTTAGAAACTTTCTTCTTTGGCGCTAGTTCGCCTCACATCTTCCTGTATGCCTGCCCGCTACTCAGCGTCAACAACCATTTTTTCACCCCTTTTCCATCCCTGCCTGCTTGCGTCTCATCCACTTATTCTCCAAGCCATGTTTCCTCTACCGCCTTCACTTTCTTTTAGGCCTACTCAGCCTAAAACCATCCTCAGCTCTTGGCCTTTACCAACCTAACTAACCCTCACACTAGAGAATGTTATAAGCTTCAATGCCCAGAGTGAGGGAATCTATTGTACTTTGGGGGTGAGGGGCAATCCTCCTGGCATGGTGTGAGTTCATTTCTCCCTGTTAAGGTCACTACAGGTTCTGAGTTACCTTTATCTTATGATCGAGCATTTCTTATTGAATGTGTATCTTCCATGGTCCAGCTATAGGGGTATGAGGGGTCACTGAATGCTTGTATAATAATGATGGTGCCACATGGGAGATTTTTTCAGTGACACTGATTCTGAGTGCATATGAAGAGTTCAGATGCAAAAGCCGCTAAACGCCATCTCCGTCAAAAATGAGATAACAATACATACGGAATACTTTTCACACGTACTATACACCAATCAAATAATTTTGCTAAATACCACCTCTGACTAGGCTGAATTATCCGTGTGTTGAGAACCAGTCAGAACGCAAGACCAAATCATTCAATTCAATTCAATTTTATTTATATAGCGCCAAATCACAACAGTCGCCTCAAGGCGCTTTATATTGTAATGTAAAGACCCTAAAATATCATGTGACTTGAAGCATTTTCTGCTTTTGTTGGTGATGATCAGATTGTAAACGTAGCTGGAGGTAAGTCTAGCATAGTTTTCTGTGTAGAGAAATTGTTCGGTGATCAATCTTGACTATTTAAAGGAAGTAAAAATCGTAACAAGATCTCTGTCTGTGAATCTGCGGAAGTATTATTACTGGAACCAAGCATACTCCGTGCTGTTCCCAGCAGCGCTCCCATTTCTTTTGCTGCTGGCAATCTCTCACAAGGTCCACTTGTGGGGTTAAAACATAATCTTTTAAGAGTGAAGGATAATTCTGACATGTTTAAGGGCCATAACATTTAAAGAAAAGCATGAGATGTAGGACAGAGGAACAAAAACTGGTAGGGATAAAGAAGACAGTGTAAAGAGCTCTATGTTACACTTGAAAATGTTGTAGGTTACCACAAGTGCTTCTTAAAAACAATTCAACACAATTTTGACCTTAAGTGGGATTTTATTGAAAACTCCACTAAAGCCTTTAGTTCCACTTGAAAACCAAGGTGTGTTTAATGAAGTGTTGCTGCCTTGGTGATTTGTGACACAATTAGTGTCCTAAGAGTTTGGGGTATAAGCTCTTCCAGATGACATGAGATACTGTGGCACCTGTTACTGCCTAATATATAACCATTATAGTATGCTGAATCAGCTTTGCTTTTTCATTGGTTGTCTAATCACAGATTAGGTGTGTGTGCAAAAAGTAAGAGTTTAAATGAGGGTAAAATAATTGGAAAATCAATAAACAACAATATAAAATATGTTCTGTCTTATTAACCCCACTATATTACAAATGTTTGAAGTAATAGCACATCCATTTGCCACACACTAGGCTTGTGCATTTGATGAATGTGATATAGGTGCATTTTTGAAAAATGGTCATGAAACCCCAAGAACGGGAATGCAAATTGTCTTATTATTTGCACTGCTGTCATCATGAGCTGTAGCTAAATAGTATTTTTAGCATTTAGGCAGCTAAACACAAAACACAAGCTGCTAGTGGTTAAAAATTCCACCCGTTCAAATACTGTATGAGCAACTGTGAAAGGAAAAGTGATAAAGCATTCAGTTGTTACAATAGCGCTTGATATTTTTGAGCTTTCTAGACCCAAACATATAAGGTGCCAAATATCTTGTGAAAGTGGCTGGCAACATTTTTCTGTGCAAATTGTCCGTAAAACAAAAGCAAGAACCACTGACTGCTTGCTACATTTCAAAGCTACTTACATTGTGTCTTGTGTTTCCTGCTTGGAAGGCTCTCTTCGCTATGGTTCACTGGTCTGACTAAACATGTTTTGAAAGTGGCAGTCCTTTTCCAGTTTACAAGGACAAATTCCCAGATGGTTCTGTGTAACAAACCACCTGGTGCGTCAGGCTCATTTCAACTGCATGTGAACAGTTTGTGTCTTAGCCATGAAATTCATTTGAAGAAAATAAATGACTTTTTAAATTGTATGTTGTATATATGTTAAAACAATATATGTTGAATCTTACAACCCCTTTAAAATTCATTTAATATTGGATATTGCATATTGTAAATCAATACCAGTAAATAAAATTCTCAGTTTGAAACTCTTCAGTTTGACTTTTTTTAATCAGTTATTTAAACTACAGTACAGTATATAAATATTGTTGTTCAGCACAATAGAGAACTGCATCATTGACTGAGATATAATAAAATTGTGGCATTAGGTTGCAAAATATAAGGCATTAAGATAGAAGAAGAATATATGAAAGGATATAAGCACACTAAATGTAATTCTGCACCAGTGTGCAAGGTTGTTTTTACAATAAATTGTCAGTTAATTTGCACTTGAAGCAGTTTAAAAAAGCCACAGTCACACAAACAAACAGGCGCGCTCTTTTCTGCCATTTACTTCAGTGTATTGCAATAAAACAACTACACCAACATGTCCTTACTCTTTTAGATCATTTTTGCTATTTGGCTGTAATGTATTAAAATGAGGTGTAAGGGAAAAGGATGCTTAAAGAGCCCGCGTGCTTTTCGTTTGAAGTTTTGCCAAGCACCCATTTCTCCCATAAAACATTTAGTCATCTTTTCAGGTTTAAAAGCAGAGGATACTTTAATATTTGGCAGTAAACCTGATAACCCAGTGAGCTTTGTAGTCAAAAAGAATCCAATCTTTTAGCCACATGTTTGCAGCAGCACATGGATAAATGGTGCGGTTATATAAATAAATAAATAAGACATATTCCACGGTGAATTAAACTTCTATCAGAAGCCTCAGTCCACAGCTTTTTATTGAAGCACACATTATGGTCATCATATCTCTGGGATTACAGCTATTATTTATTTATTTACATTCATAAAAAGCAGTCATCAATCCTCTGTGGCAAACATACAGTGTAGTCAGCTCGCCTAAGGCTCCATGTCTAATGAAATATACCATATACCTGTACTCAGCTGCTTTTTCCATAGCTCTGACAGCCAGTGGCCATTTGCAAGTGCTTTTGGGTATAGTAAAATCATTTAAAAATATACTTGAGCCATTTAGTAATGTTTTCATGGGCCAAGTTTATTTTTCTCCTCTGTGTGTATGACTCAAAACGCTAGCATATTTACTGTCAGGCTTGAGATTAATCAGCTTTGGTGGTTTATAAATGCCAACATCCTGTTATCGCTGTGCAGCTGATGGAAACCACAGAGTGACAGTTGCTGTGTGGGCAGTTCAAATGTTAACTTACCTTGTAATACAATACTCAGTCAGCAAATCAAGACTTACTGGTGATTCATATTTAGGTCAAAAGGAACAAATCCTCATGTTTAATGGAAACACTTAAAATCCTGCTGAGACAATATTGTTACAGTGAAGTGTGTTGCAGACTGCTGAAGTGCCTCACTTCCTCACAGGATGCAGTATTATATTCTCCTTTTCAACTCCCAAAGCCAAAAAGGCTCTGAGATCCAGATGGCCTGTTAGCATAGTGTCCTCTAAGATTTTAGAATGAGCTATTCAGTATTTCCAATATTATGCAACTAAAAACCCATTTGCCTTGAAGGCGCTCATATTTTCAAGGTTCAGGTTACAACTGAAACTATTAACAGATGTATTCTATGTTTTGTCAATGGATCCGTATAATTTTAATCTGTTATTCTACTGATTTACCACTAGAGGTTTTATAGAGTCTGTGTATTATAATTAATCATTCTATAGGTGCACTGTGGTTTCGGATTCAGTTTTCTTATACTCTTTGCTGTTTCTTTATATGCTCCAGTGAAGGGAAGGGAGTAAGAAAATACTGCATGTGGTATCAGTGTATTTGGAAGAACTAAACAGCAACAAAAATGACTAAACCTGTCCAACGAGACTCAAAATATAGAAGGCAACCACTTTTTAAAAAATATTTCTCAGAAGCATTTTGCAATGATAGACAATGCAGTGCATGAATGGAACTGAGCTTGGTGCATAGTTATAAATAGTATATAACTAAATACTATAAACTGAGATGCCTTTAGAGGAACATTGACAGTTTGGACAGTGTAGGTCCGCCTGTGCGTGTTTTTGGGGGCTATGTGTCATGAATGAGAGCTAGTCATCAAACATCTGCAAAAACAATGCCTGGGACCGCTTCTGTTTTTTTTGGGGGGGTTTTTTTG
>VUQK01003141.1:4024-17020 GCA_015106715.1 Bujurquina vittata | reverse complement strand
AATTATTTTCAATATTTAATTTGACACTACTACCTTCATTTTTTGTTACCCAGATTCCCAAGTACTTAACCTCCAATTTGACCTTTATATTTATATAACAGGGTTTGAGAGCAATCTTGGAGACACATTAATTCACATTTATCTAAATTTAAATTTAGGCCCGAGGCTTTGGAAAATACTTCCACTGTTTGGGTAGCTTATGGAATCTGGTCTTTATTTTTTAAAAACAAGGTAGTATCATCTGCTAGGTGACTTATGATAATATTCTGATTCATGATTTGCAAGCCCTGGAGGTTCTTATGAGGATGGCTATGAGTTCTGTAACAGTAATAAACACAAGAGGTGTTACACTACATCCTTGCCTAATCCCTCTATTTATGGTGACTCTCGGACACATTCCTCCTCTTAATGAGACACAGCTGTTGATGTCTTTATACAGCATTTGGATTACATCTAAAAAAAATTCCCCAAAGCCAAATTGTTTAAATGTCTCCAAAATAAACGCGTGTTCCACCGAATCAAAGGCTTTCTGGAAATTCAGGAACAGCATAAAGCCCTCCTCAATTAAATGGGCATATTCAATTAAATCTAGAACCAGGCGAATGTTATTATGAATTGACCTACCCTTTAGAAAACCAGATTGAGTACAGCTGATTATATTTGACAAACCTACTTTCAATCGAGCTGCTAAGGCTTTAGTAAGGATTTTATAATCCGTATTGAGGAGTGTGACTGGTCTTAGATTATTTAGGTGTCTTTTATCTTTCCCTGGTTTAGGAATTAATGTGACGACACCCGGCCCCGATCACGTGTTCTCTGTTATACCATCTGCACTACAGTAAACAGACATTTTAGGAGACTGGATTTTCCTTGGATGAACAATACTACAAACGTATACAGTTGCAGTTTATATTTGCGTTTTAAAATTTCTAGCTTATGTGAATATTTATTTCAAGGAAATATAGTGCTTTAATTTTGCTCTCCAAGCGAATCTATCACACGGTAATGTCTTATTTTATTCAGGCAATGTGTTGGGCACCTAACATCACTCTGGAAACACAACGGGGTCCTTCGTTTAGCGCCACTTTGGATTTTCTCCCTCTGGGACTGTGCACTGTATATTACGGGAAGTTTAATAGGTCGTTTTTATGAAATATAACCGAATGACTTGTAATTAAAGTTACGACAGGCTTTAATTATTGGACAGTAGACAGTATATGGAGAGGGTGGATGTTGCTGTAAAGGGTAGTTTTCACGCTGCTTTCGGCGAAGGAAGACGCAAAGCTACACGGCAGGAATAAGAGGTGACCTGGCCGGCTCGTTATCTTTGAGCTGTGGATAAATAAATGAAATGTATATATGTGTACATGTTGAATTATAGTTTCATTTTCGGCTGGCTATCCATATCGTCAAATCTTTATGGTTTCAATTGCCGTGTTAAATGGAACAAGTTTGACATTTTACATTGTAAATCAAGCTTAAGTTACCTCCACCTGAGACAGGTTACTTCAGGCTGAGGCTAGATTTTAATACTTTGGTCATTTCTTAATTTTCAGATAGAATATATTTGAATCTAGTGCTTCAGCCCTTATGTACTCATAATGGATTTTGCTAAAACTGCCAGTATTGGCTGGGTAAGCTACAGCCAGGATTTTAACTGGGGTCACTACCTTATATTACAATGTTAGACTGTTTTATTTTGTGAAGTACAGTGTAATACTCAATAATGCATTGATTTAGTGCATGTAGTGGGTTAGTTAGTTAAAGTTATTGTTACCAAAAGAGGTTTTGCAAGCTAGAGTCATGGAGTGCAGGGAGTCCTGTGAAAACTGTTTTTCGTATGTCTGTAGTCTCAGTTATTACTTTAAAACAATCCAGATAATCAGTTTTAGTTAACCAGGATGTTTGTTATATTAAAATATAAACAAGTTAAAAGAAAACAGGCTGTAAAACTTAGGCAAACTATAAGGAGCACTTCCTGCATGTGTAAGTACAAAACCTGATGGAACCAAGAAAATACTGCATAGCCCTTCAGGTGTTGCACAATATTTCACAATATAAGAGATTATTTATCATAGCTGTTAATCCTAAATAATGTAGCTTGACGGTGCAAGTCTGATGATCAGACCACCATTAAGTGAAAACAAAAACCAGGATACATCGTGAAGTGATCGCTCCAACCCCTTGCCAACCAAATCTGGCACATGTGTGACCACTTTGATGGGTAAACGATAATGATGTGTCTGCCAGCAAGGAGGTTACAAGAAGATATCTCATCAGGAAATGGCGTTTATCTCACTAGATGTAACATCTTTTCAGCAGCTGGAACAGTTATCCGTGTATATTGATTCTTGAAAAATGTTTTTTGTTGTCAAGCTTGTAAGGAATATTCACAAGACGTACTCAGCAACAAAATATTAAACGAAAAGGTGCTAAAATTAAAAAGAAACTAAAGTAAAAAGAGGGGAAATTGGAATCATAACAAATACGAAAAGGAAAAGGAAAAAAACAATACAATATAAATGAGACAAAGATAAACGATAGACACACAAAAGCAGGTCAAGAAAAATGCACAATGCTTAAAAGCGGATTCAATGCAAGCATGTTACAGATCTCAGCAGTATGTTGGTAGCTGGCCTTTGGAAGAATTAACATATAACACATCACTGAGACTGACAGTCATTTAATTTACTGGTCCTAGATGAACAGTGCTGAAGGAGCATGCACATAAAAGACACAGGTGTAAACAGAGGTGTATTTTGGCTGCTTGTGTGATGTCACAGTGCTTCCTAATCCTTGTCACACTTTTCTGTGTGCTGCTGTGTGGCTTGAACTGTGTTTCACAATTCTGTGAAACATTTAAAGAATGTGTTTTGTTGATTTTTTTGTAGGTAAATTACAGGCCAGGTATGCAGATTCTGTTTGATTTTTACCAGATAGGTCTTTCCTTCAATTCTTGCTAAAAAAAATTCTCTCTGCCTTTCTGTAGGTCACCATCATTTGACATCAGCGCTACAGTCAAATTTGCTGAAATGGACAGTAAGTGTCTGATGTCAAGTTTATGACAGTACCGCTTTATCAGTAGGTCAAGACACAAGTAACTGCATGTCTTTTTCACTCAGGTGAGGATGAGCTGGATGATCTGGGTGTTCTGACTGCGCTGCTGGCTGAGAGCGAGGGTGTTGGCAAAGAACAAGAAAGTCACGAGGAGGCAGACGACTTGGATGGGCTGTTTGATGAGGACAATGATGAGGAAGAGTACAACGAGGGCATCGAGGACGAAGAGTGCAATGTGGGCCCAGTGGACGAGATGTCGGAGCTCTTTGGAGATGTGGATGACATCGAACATGAGGAGAAGATCACCAAAGGAACAGAAAGTGCCAGTGAGAACCCAAACAGGTCGAAAGAGGATTTACAAGGTTTGTTGATGTGCAGAGTAGTTTAGCGGTGCCACGTGCAGGGCCCGTGTTTTCATCCTCTTCTGATATGCATGTCTTCTTCAGAGGAATTGAGGCAGATGAAGGAGCAGATGGAGAGGTTGCAGCAGCAGCTGGTGGCCAGCCAGAAAGTGACAACCCCGTCAGCCACTCCAACTAAGACTTCAGGAAGCTCAGCATCTGTTGTACCAGTGACCCCCAATCCTGCACCAACCCGACAGCCAACCTCCAAACTGAGTCAGGCCAAACCAACCACTAACACACAGAAGACAGAAGCAGGTAAAAAAAAATCATGGTTCAGCAATTCTGACAGCCACTGGCCCCTTCTGCTGTTTGTTGTAAACATTTCATGCTGTATAAATGAAGACATGGAAATGCAGCGGGAGCAAAACCTTTATTTTTAGTGCTTGTATAATAACATATGGGTTGGTTTAAACTACATAGTAGTGAACATGGTTTTATGTAAATAGTAGGTTAGATTCCAAAGTGACATGGGGAGTATACGGTCCTTTTTTCCCCTAGTGCTTCTTAAAATGGATTAGGATGTAATTCTGACCAGAGTACCATTCTGGGAGCAGCAGCACCCACATTTTAACGGCATTTTGTTGCTTCTAACTTTGTCTCTGTGTGATTGTAGTTAGGGTTATGCACATAGTTTTGTTAAACCATACTGCATTAAAAAAAAAGCTGACCCATCTTCCGGCAGCATCTTCATCCACCCCAGTGAGAGCAGGAAGCCTTAAACTCCAGGAGTCCTCTGAGTTTTCTTCTCAGCTCAACAACGCCGACTCATTTAAACGCAAACCAAGAGTGGCTCACCAACCTAAACCCAGCACATCACCAGGTACAATTTCATTATTTACTTATCACACACTACAGAATGATACATCCTGTCTGTGAGTTATTCTTCACTGTACTCCCCTCAGAAAGCAGAGGACCACTGGTGGAGATAAAGATCGGCAGCTCCTTCCAGCCCATAGAAAGCACCAGCAAGGCTCCTGATCTTCTGCACTCAGCTGCAGCTTCCCATAGCAGACCTGCAGCAGCAACATCAGCAGGGCAGCCTAAACCCGTTCCTTATCCTTCTCTTCCTAAAGACGTGGCTCTTGAGAAATATTCAGGACTGCGCCTCAGGTCAGAGCAATGAAATGAGGAAAAGTTGTCAAATTAAGTTATCTTGTTTGTTTAATGGTTGTTTTTTCAAGTTTCTGGATTTCTTCTCTTTATCATCTCAGAAAACCACGCGTTTCCTCCAGCGAGATGGACCGTAAGATGGCTGACCGCCGTCTGATCCGTCTGTCACAGGTGCCGGAGCGTATGGCTCGGGAGAAGCTGGAAGACAGCGACTGGGTGACGTTTGCTGTGCTGGTCAACAAAGCTACGCCTCAAAGCAGCAGCAGTGTAAGTCAGATCTCCGGACCTAATAGTGCAACATCAGGGACATATTGATAGAAAAATGTGATTTATTTATTTTTTACCAGTGAATGTGGTAAAGAAATTTCCTTTTTAAGAGGGGAAAAAGTGAAATAAATAAAATGAATAGATTGTTGGTGAAAATAAATACATGTACAAGTAGTTAAGAAGATGGATTGATGGATTTTTCCTGATGTAAAACCAGCCTCTGGAGATGACTTTGCATGTAAGTAGGTTTGGTCTATATATACTTGACACTTTAGTTTTGGTATTTAATGTATTTAAGTTTGCGTAAATTAAACCTCACGTTAAAAACTGATTAAAATAAAACATTTTGTATGCTGAAAAAGCCCTGGATGGTGAGTACACTGGTCCTGTAATACTCCTGATGGAGCACTTTCTTCTCTGCAGGGCAAAACCTTTAGCATCTGGAAACTCAGCGACCTCCATAACCTGGAAGTCTTTGTCTCTCTCTTACTGTTTGGTGAAGTTCACAAAGAGCTCTGGAAGACGGAGCCTGGCACAGTCATCGGACTCCTCAACCCAAACCCCATGAAGCAGAAAGATGGATATGATGGGGTGAGCAGACAGTCTCACAGTTCTCATTCTCACCTTGACGCTGTTGCGGAAATTTCGTACTTTAAAATCAGCTCCCAGTAGGAATACAGTGTGATATGTTGTCTTCTGGAGCACACTTAGAAGCTCCTTAGTGGTGGTAATCAGGGTGGTACAAGTGCTGCTCTTTCACAGCTTAAATACTTCCTGCAGGTCTGAGGCTTTATGCCTTTAACTTTAAATTAACATTTACAGCTAAGCCTTGAAGACATATATCATTAACAGACCTCCTGTAAACTCCCTACTTTAGTGTATATTTTATTTTTTATAATATTAAAATATACTCAGGTATTAAGAATCTAACACATGCAGAAGCTTTCGCTTAAGATGAAATATCTGCCTCCAGTCTGCCAGATAAAATCAGAAAGGTTCCAGGTCTGAAACTAAATTGGACCCAAATTATAGAGTTTAATTTAAAATGTTTAAGCACGTGTCTGATTTTACAAACTCACTGCCTCACTGTGAGCTAGGTCAAAGATTATAAGCAACCAAAGGAAATCACAGCTGACTCTTGGCTCATTGTCTCTGGAAATGAACATTTTCGCTTGTGGTATCGTGTAAATCTTGTTTTACGGTTTCACTGAGTCTCTTTAGAGATTTTTTTTTTTCATTGAATGGTTTGGCAACCAATGCATCTGCCAGTCAAAGCAGGAAATTGCTTGTGTTAGAGTGTGATTTCTAAGGATATTTAACACACCATGATGTGAAAGTAAAGGTAGAAGCAGGTTACCTCTGTTTCAAATATGAGTGTTTGCTTTAAAAATTATGGAACTGATCAGTCATCAGAGACATTTGATTCTTTTATAGCAAGGATAAAACATTTTCAAAAACCAAAACAGTTCACAGAAATCAAGTTGTTGTTGCTTCCATTCGTTTTTCAAAATTTAGAAGTTTTCTCGATCATCAGCTGTTCCCATAAACAGTAAAAAAAAGATGGACGCAGCTTCATGGTTGTAAAAATGAAGCCATGGTTTAATCCCGCATTCTAGCTGAGGGCCACCAGATGGCGAATACTGTGGTTGCAAAAAGATTTTGTGTCCTGTAGAAGTCTATAAAAACAAAACTTTCTTTCTTGGCCTTCATTGTCTCATTCGCTGCTTTTGGGTCCTACTAAAATAAAAATAAAATCTCTTTTCATGCTCACATTTACACCTGTAGGCAATTTTAAAATCACCAATTAACCCGTCTCTCTCTGTTAGCCCTGTGACAGTCTGGCGATCTGTCCAGGGTGTCCTCCAACCCTCTTGCCGTATGCGAGCTGCTATAGGCTCCAGCTTTACCCCCACCCTTGACCCTGAAAAGGCTAAGTAGAAGAAAGTGAATGGAAATCTTTTTTGTGACTATTGGTTATAGCATGTTTCAAAAAGGAGGTATTTTTGAAAGGGGTATTTTCCACTTGCTGTTGGCTAACAGCTTGTCAATCCCAGCTTATTAAGCAGTTTCACACTCAGACCTGCCCCTCTCGTCACATCAGGTTTCTTGCAACCAAGATAGCGACAGCGGAAGCGTTTATCTCGAGGCTTGGTAACGGGAGTTTGGAGCAATAGCTAAATCCACCTTTTATACTGTATGTGTTGTTCCTTTGTGTTGAACCTGTGCAGGTGAGTCTGACAGTGGATCACCCACAGAAGGTGCTGCTGATGGGTGAAGCTCAGGATTACGGTACCTGCAAGGGTGTGAAGAAGAACGGAGAGCCATGCTCGCAGATTGTTAACATGGTTGGTCCATTCAGTCCTGCTACATTTGGTTACAAACTTGTTCTTGCAAATCAGCTTTTCTACATCTAAATTATTATCCTATACTCGAGAATCTCTGTTGCATTAAATCTTGATCTTCTCTGCAGTACGAATGCCCATACTGCCAGTATCACGTCAAGGCCCAGTATAAGAAGATGAGCTCAAAAAGGGCCGAGCTGCAGTCGTCTTTTTCAGGAAGAGCCCCCAGCAAAGTTATGGGGAAAGGGAATGGAGGCAGCCTGAGAGAGCGGCTGTGTCAGGACGGGTTCTACTACGGCGGCGTGTCCTCGGCAGCCTGCGCCGCCTCACTGTGAGTATGTTTTTTCTGAAGATGAAGTGAAGACTTCTTTAAACTTTCCCTTTAAATCTACAGTATATCTAACGATCAATCATGCAGTAAAATAAATTTAAAAACTTGACTGAGGTGTTTGTGTTAGTATCCTCTGAAGCAGTCATGCATGCTGTGGTCATGACCCTGTCCAACAGAGATTCTGGCTTTAACTGGATTTTCAATTTAACAGTGTGCTGAAGTCAGGTTGCGCAAGTTAACTGCCACCCTTACAAAACCAGGAACACAGTGTGGGACTGAAAGCATCCAAGCTGCGCGACATTTTCAGTAACAAGCCTGTGTGTTACAGGACTGCGTCCAAACCGAACAAACCCACCCAGAAAACTCTGGACACGCTGTTTGTGAGAGGCTCGGCTCAGCTCGTCAGTCAGGCCAAGAGGCTCGGTAAGGATTGCTAGATTCTCTCATACACACTGATTTTAATAAGTCCTTTAATAAGTGAATGTTTACGAGCCTGATGGAGTGGGCTAATAAAGGCTGTGGGTGATAGAATGTGTCACAGCCTGACATTCAGGTGCAAAAGTGTTTTTCTCCTTTAATTAAAAGCTAAGATGATGCCAACGTAGCTTTTAGTCCGGTCAATAATTTTAGATGGACAGATCACTGAACATAAGCAGGAAGGGGTTCCCTCTTTTACCTGTTGTTGTTGCTTGTGTGTGTTTGTAGCCATGC
This sequence comes from Bujurquina vittata, assembly GCA_015106715.1. NCBI lineage: Eukaryota > Metazoa > Chordata > Actinopteri > Cichliformes > Cichlidae > Bujurquina > Bujurquina vittata. The sequence goes on along the minus strand of VUQK01003141.1, from coordinate 8,798 downwards.
AGTCCGGTGAAGTTGCAGGTTGTTCAAATGAATTTAAAAGCCTGCTGTCAATGCCAACACCTGGAGCTCTGCAGCTCAAGAAGCATCTTGCACATGGCAGCCAGTCAGGTACACACACACTCCAAATCTTTTGCACATTTTGGCAGGCTAAGTTATATTAAAGATGTGTTTGATTACAGTGTTGTGAACTCAGAATCATCTGTGTCTCATGCACACACACACACACAAACCTTCTTTGTCATCCTCAGTTTCCAAAGATAAATCCGCAGCTCAACTTCAGTCCATCTCGGCCTCAGACCTGCTGAAGCAGCAGAAACAGAAGCAGCGGGAGCTCCTGGAGAGCCGGCGGCAGAGGCTGGGAGAAGTCCAGAAAAGGTCACTGCACAACTCGGGTGGTGCGATCGGTCGAGATAGTTTAACGTCCCCAAAAGCTGCTTCCGAGGTCCCCACAGCCTCCCAAAGTCCAGCAGCGCCCCACACTCCAACGCTGGGCCGAGGCTTCTCCAAGGGCGACGATATCGTCTTCTTTGATAACAGCCCCCCATCAGCGCCCCCTCCCAGCACCCTCAGCCTATCAGCTGCCAAATTGGCTGCTCTGAAGAAGCTAAGGGCTAAAGGCACAGGGCTGAAGAAGGAAGACCCCAACGCTGTGAAGAGGAAGAGGAGTAACAGCGGTGACATCAGCGCCCGAGTAGAGCGGAATCGAACCTCACCAAGTGGTACACGTCATTTGTTTAGATGTTATTCATACAATTTATGCAGGAAAACCAGATGCCAAAAGAAATGGGTTCATGTGTGCTCGTTATGATCAGTAAACTTATTGTTGCTTGTTTTACCTGCCTAGGTCAATCATCCACTAATGAGGGCGAGGAACCAGCACAGAAAAAAAAGCGAGAACTCGACTATATCCAGTCAGAGGAGTTTCAGAAGATCCTTAATGCCAAATCTCGCCACGGGCTTGTCCTTCAAGCGGTATGACAAGTGACATTCGGTGTTGGCTACATATAAAATGGCAAATTCTTTATATTTCTTAATTAATACATTTCTCTCTCTCTCTTTTAGGCGGAGTACCAACTGCAGGAGCGCTACTTCAACGCTCTGGTGAAGAAGGAGCAGATGGAGGAGAAGATGAGCAGTATCAGAGAGATGAAGTGTCGTGCTGTCACCTGTAAAAAGGTAACTGAGCCACAAGTTAAATTCAGCTGTGATCCAGGTGAGCTGTGTAGGCCCTGGTTGTCTATCAGAAGCAGGAGAGATAAACCGTTGTTTCTCTCGTGCTGCTTCTAGTGTAGTTACACCTACTTCAAGCCGGCGGATCGTTGTGTGGAGGAGAACCATGATCTGCGGTGGCATGACGCCACAAAGCGTTTCTTCAAATGTCCCTGTGGACAGAGAGCCATCGCTCTGGACAGGCTGCCGCACAAGCACTGCAGGTAAGACTCTGGCTGTCTTTGATGGGCTGACAGAAACACTGAAAGAACATGGAGCTGTAGAGGGACGACATAACTCACCAACTCATAACAGTCATTTTGCCTTTTCAGCAACTGTGGTCTGTTTAAATGGGAGCGTGATGGAATGCTGAAGGTAAGCTGTCACTCATTTAAAAGTTAATAGAAACTTGTGATTGTGAACTAAAGTAGGCCTGATCGCTCCCTTGGTGTTTTATTGCAGGAGAAAGCTGGCCCTAAGATCGGCGGAGAGCTCCTCCAGCCTCGAGGAGAGGAGCACGCCAAATTCCTCAACAGCCTGAAGTGATTTATTATTGAGGGAGCAACATTTAGACTTTTATGGTGGTAATTTAAGGCTTCAGTGGCATTTTACATGTGTATCAGTTGTGTTTTTAATGCTAGCTATTGATTATGAGTGATTGTCTGCCATGATATCAGATATGCTGGAAATTGGCTGATTAAAGCAGTAGTTTATAATGATTTCATGACTGCTGTCTGTTTCTGGCCCAAATAGAAGAATATTTGTAGGATTGAACTGCTCTCCTATATTGGCACGCACACACACACACACACACCCTCAAACACACTCCATGTGTTGGCGCCACATGAATTGATGCCAGGTGGCACTCACTCAAGTTTTTGAGCCAATCCACACAGCTTTAAAGGCCTGAGGTGGAATCACAGTATAGAGATAAAATAAGCTTTTCTGGGTTTGAAGCTGTGATTAGCACGTGCAGAGTGCCATGCCACATCATTCTGAGGCTTTCATTTTTGCTCATTATCCTGTTCCCGCTTGCTTTCCCCCCCACTTCATGCTCCTTCTGTCTCTTCCCTGCGCACTTCATGTCTAATATTTCCACTCTGGAATGTGGGATCCGTTTCAGACTGATGATTTCTCCAGCTCACCTCATCTTTTACTCCAATCCACCGCCCTCCCTTTAAAATACTCAAAATACCAGACAGTGGAAGTATGAGGAGAAGCAAATCACTGGAAGCTCATCTTTATTTGTCATTGTGACTTAGACATGAAGGCCATTTCTACATACAACCAGTTGTGTATAAAAGGTTGGTTTACATAATTTTGCTTCAATGCACATATAAAAGAGTTCGTTAAAAAAAAAGCATGCAAATTTTCTACTTCATACAAAAACTGGTCTTTACAGCTTAACATGAAGAAACATATTGCACTCTTTAGGTTGTATACAAAAATAAGCTTAACAGAAAAATGTGGCGATTGTAGATTAAAGTGGGACCAAAATAACTTGCTCCCTGACAGGCTGTCACCTTCAATGCAGAGTAAAGATGATGGCAGTGAGAGCTGCTGTTGCCCAGCTCTATGATGGAGCACGCTCAGTGGGACCAGTGGTAGCGAGGATAGCGGCCATCGTAGTGAAACTCACGCATCTGCTCACTCCTCTCCCTTGATCTCTCATTAACCTCTGTGGATGGGGGAGGGAGGGAAAGTTGAATTAAGGAAAGCCTATTTTTATACAGGGAATCATGTGCTGATTTAACATAAACTCTATATAAAAGATGTCAGCCTCTGTGACATCAGCATTGATGTGAGCTCTCGTCTTAAGAAGCATGGTGGGGTGCTGGAGAAACTGATCAATCACACTGTATCTCTGCCCTAAAGCATCCCCTGCTTTATTATCTACCATCGTTAACAAAATTAATACAGTTTAGAATCACAGTTAACCTAACCCCAGTAACTGCGTGTCTTTTGACCGTGGCAGGAAACCGGAGTACCCGGAGAAAACCCACGCAGACAGGAGGAGAACATGCAAACTCCACACCGAAGGATCCGAGCCAAGGTGGAATCAACGGTGCTCACCACCCTACTTTAATGATTACTAATAGAAAGTAAATCACACTAAGGAAAATAATAAGAATAAAATAACAGATTTTAGCTTATCTATTGCATAAAAGAATTGTCTCCTTAGTAATGGGAGTATTCACTTTAGTGTTATTTAGGAATTATTCAGAGTTTGGTATTGCAATATTTCTCCATTACTTCATCTTCTGCCAACTTGATGTTAAATTAAAATGCAGCATGCAGTGATCAAAAGTGTACCAAGAGATAAAAAAATGTGATTTGTATCTTGGCGTTCAGTGGATATCTTCCTGTTTTTCTTCAGACCTCGCTGACCCAAATCAACCAAACACCGTCTCTTATATATAAAACCCAGTCACCTCTTTATGGTTAGCAGTTCTTAGTTTAGAAACTGTGACTGCAGCTGTATCACAACTGACAGACGACCACAGGGAAGATTGTCAGCTTGGGATCGACCACAAATGGACACTTTGATTCGGTGTGGAGTCTCAGGCACTGTGCTGTGGTTCAGCGGCTCGTGGGTGCCAGAAGATCCAAACTTAATCTCTGAGTAATTGTCAGTTTTCCATAAGAGTGAGCTCAAGTTGCCTGTCAAAATATCGCCTATCTTTGAGTTTAGTGATGCAAGATGGGCTTCGTTAGAGGTCTCAAAGGAGATTAATATTTCCATTACAATTTCTGTTTAATCAGTGGCATTTGTGGATGATTATTTTTCCATGTTATGCCTTTTTTTTATTACACCTTCAGGTCACAGGAACACAGATTACAAGCAAGCATTTGGCATTTAATTGAAGAAATCTTTCCTGTGCTCATTAGCTCCGTGAATATAATAATGGGGAAATTGTGTCCACCTGTTGTGTATTTCCTAATATGACATGTGCTCTTGTGGGGACGCTGCAAAATGTAGACTTGAGGGAACATATCAAATGGTTGGAGTCATAGAACCCCCAGATGTCCCAGCTACACTGCTGAGCTGAAACCAGGTGACTTCAGGTCTTACCATCCCGATCCTCCTCAACATATTTCTCGTACTCGTTCCTTTGTTCCTCGTTGTACTCCCTCCTTTGCTCAATGGCTGCCATTTTCACCCTCTGTTCAGCTGTTGATGGGAAGAGACATTATTCGCTCACAAAACAGTCAAGCCCCTGCAGAAGAAGAAGCAAGCGTCGGCTGTACTGTTCCTGCCAAGGTCTGATTCTGCTGTAGCCCCTTTTACCACTTCTGCTACATCTTTTTGATCCAATATTTACCTTGTATTTGGGATATAAATCTCAAATACTGGGTGACCTGTGCAGGTACAGGGCAGCCTCTGCACGGATTAGACATGAGTCCTCTGTCTGTCAATCTTACATAAATCACGAGCAAGTGAAAGGGTTACATCATAGCATTTCATGTGAACACAGCGACCCGCATCGACTCTGCAAATGTATTTTTATATATATATATATATATATATATTTATTATTATTTTTTTTTAAATCGTGCCTCAAAT
>VUQK01003138.1:4242-15923 GCA_015106715.1 Bujurquina vittata | reverse complement strand
AGCAAAGAGCTGGCCGATGTTGCGCTTTACGCTATACGCGGGAACGGTGAGAAATGAGTGAGAAACGTAAAAGCACAAAAAGTGTGTGCAGTTTGTCACACAGTGTGTCTGCTAGCTAAAAGAGCAGCTGCTGTATTTCAGGGAGAGCAAAGAATGCGCGATAACTTCACTCAGATGGAGAAAGATGGAAGAAAGAGGAAGGAGAGAGCAGCAGCAGATCAGCTGATCACAGCAACATCATTTACTGGAGGCTCAGTTAGTGTTACGCAAAAATACCTGTTACAAACATCGTTCAAAGAGCTACTTTTACTTTCTTTGAGTAGATTTCAGAGCCTGTACTTTTTTACTTTTTACTTGAGTAAAGAAGTTGAACCAGTACTTCGACTTTTACCAGAGTAGTTTTTAACACAAGTACTTTTACTTCTACTTAAGTACAAAATGCCAGTACTTTTGCCAGCTCTGGTGATAAGAGATCATAAAGTAAAAATCCAAAAGACTAGTAAAAATTTGTAAAAATGTAAACAAAATTCAACAAAATGCAATATAGTGAATGAATATAGTGTGGCTCTAAATAAAAAAAGAAAGAAATCGACTCAAAGTATTCAATGAATAAGTATGGTTATGAAAAATTAAATAGCAAAAAAAATAATGTAGAAAGTGCAATAAAGTGAATTTCTGCTCACTTTTCAAAAGACTCATCGGATACAAAATTGCTGTCTGGTTTAAAAGAAAAATGGGGGAAACTAACAAAAAAAATCTGTTTTTCTGTTTGTTTGTTTTGGTCATGTCTAGGCTCACAAATTATTACTTTTTTGACTTTGTAAGTAATGCACGTGGAAAAAGTAAATTATATCAACCTAATGAGATATTTTTTTTATAGTCTACCCATAACCATAAGTCATTTTTAATGCCTGAACACAACCAAGTAATACTTAACATATTGTAAAATGCCTCTAAATGTGGACTTTTTTTATTCTTTAAATGGAAAATAATAATTTCATGTACATGGTCAGAAATGGGTACCTGTGAGACAAAAGAGATGAGAAATTGTGCTAGTGATGTGCTATCCAATCGCACTGTACATTCTTTATAATGAGTAAAAAGGCATTCTATTCTATTCTATTTGGAGATCGTGAACTGTCATAAGATTGCATCAAAAAGTCCATGTTTTAAAGGACAGTCATGGCACCTATTACAGCTTAGTAATAATACGATAATAGAGGGGTATAAGTGTGAGAATGGGTGCAATAGCCATGTAACACCATTTGTTTGTAAATAACTGCAGATCTGATTCATGGTTATAACACAGAAACTGCTACAAATGTTTCCAGGTAATAAACCGCAGAATAAAATGTAATCACATCATTACCATCAAACAAAGGAGAATTTGGGGATATAAGGTAGGATAATTTAGCAAAGATTAGTAATAGTGTCTTAATGTGAGACAACATCAAACTATTTCACATTATTAATGTATTACTGCAGCTAATTAGTATCACATTTGTTTCCATATAGATTTCAGTGTAATATTACTCAGCTTAAAACTATGGTTGAGACTAAACAGTTAATATCTTTGTAATTACATGACAATTAACTGGTATTAAATTATGGCTGTACCTTTACCCCTTTGCTAATATTCATCAGACCTTTATCCTGAACACAGACTGCATATGTGATATCTGCAAACTTCATTATTTGTGAGGAGAAGACATTTTTAAACTATTTTATCCATTTCTATTCATGCTTTCTGGGCTGTCACATAAAACAGCAGATTTACACACACACACACATGTATAGCTATACCTCTTGAAACCCACCAACAGCTAGTTTTTCTAATGTCTGTTTTTTAGCACAGTGTCTGAACAGTTACAGTCACATAAGTGGGCTGTTTTCAGGGAGAACCGTGGGCTGAAATCAGCTGTGCTCAGATGTGCATGCCTCGTCACGGTGGTACACAGAAGGAAAAATCTGATTTACTTCTGTGCTCTGAGGCTTTGCAGCTGCTGCCAGCCGTGGAGGATGACGTGGAGCTTTTTGGCTTTCACATTGCAAGAAACCCTCTGGTACAGAGCTGTCTCGCTTCACTGCGAATGAGGCAGCACTTCGACAGGCTCCTCACCGAGCTGGAGGAGGATGAACAGAAAGCTGAAAACCTCGAAGACAGCCTCTCACCGCAAAACCACACCTGAGGTGGCGGCCGGGACTCCTCCGAGTCAAACGGCCTTTTAATCTCACTCTGAGGTATGTCAAGTTTGCTGTTGTTGGCCACCCCCCCAAAAGGGGTTTTAATCATGCCAGGGATGTGTGAAGTGGTGGTGGCCCGAGATCAGGCAGCACAGAGCCTCTGGGGTTCAGATTGTGCTAAGATTTCCTTTTAGAAGGTGAGCCAGCAGAACGGGGGCATAATGAGCCTTTTCATTATGTAGTCAGGTGGGGAAAATGCATTTTGTCATCACTAGGTCACACCTCGTGTTTGCTACAAGACAAGGGCTCACATGTGTCATTATGAGTGGGCTGCAGCCTTGGAGGAGCAGAGGTCTCGTGGCTTTCAATTGTTGAGAATTGCAGGAGCTGCAGTCTTTCATTTCAACCAGCTGTAACAGTTGCACATCGCCATCCTCTTTAAAGCTATCAGATGACTCAGTAAGGTGTGGTGACACATGCTGCTGTGCTCGTGGAAAACAGCTGAAATGTCAGCATGCACAAATTCACCTTAAGTTCATAAAGAGAGGAAATCACAGCCAGCGAATTAACTGTGATGTCACTAATTGCCATTTTAAACATGCATACAGATGTCACAATATCAACAAGTTTGTCTTTTTTTCTCTTTTATTTGCAGTTTGTTTGATTTCTGGTAAATTGTGGTTTTACTTCCTGTCTTTGCATTTTTCCTATCCATGGTCTAGATATGTGATGAACCACTATGCCATCAACTATTGGACACCAGCTAAACGTTGGTATTTTGGCCCTCCAGGCTGGTTATTTTGAGCTGCAAGTCACCGTATTTTGAACGAGAGAGTGGTGTCCTATTATTAGCCAGCTTTGTCACTGGATGGGAGTGTCACACAGACACAGATACCTGCTAATTAGCCACACCCCCAGCCTTAATATAATTTACAGAGGTGAGCAATGTGAAAATTCACTCCTGTATAGCTGTTATGAATGGGGACATTAGCTACACAGACTAGTTTCTACATGAGGCTTTAAACATGTTTATTTCTGCACATTGGGAGTCTAAGGGGACGGACTCACTGCTGTAGCCAGCCTCAACTGGCTTGTTTACTTGAGTCACTTACAGTTTTTGCTTTAAAAAAATAGAAATATGTTAATAATTATTAAGCATATCTCAAACTCAGGAAACTGTTAACTTGTTATGAATTTTAAAATAAAAGCCTGCTCTTTTAAGACTAACTTTTCCTGTCACATTCATAGTTTGTGCTCTGCCAGTTTAAAGCAGATGTGGAGAAATTTTCTCACCATCGCACTGCAGAGATGCTGAATTCCCTCCCCGCTTGTGACCAGATAAACTCTCCTATTTGTGAACTCAGAGTTGCAGATAAAGAGACTCTGACCTTTAGCCAGGAAACACTCTCTTGGTGTTTGTCTCCATATTTGTGAAATGTTGTTTTCTTTCTCTTTCCAAGGCCTCTGCTTTCCCCGCCATGCTTAGAAAGAGAAAAATAATTACTGCGGTCAAGGCTAGGGTCACACGGTAGCTAAACGCCGTGGCTTTGTCGACCGCTTTAAAGCTAATGTTTGCTGAGGCGGAAGGTTGGGACTCTGGGCTCATTACTGGAAAAAAAATAGTCTGACAGAAAGATGAAAGTCGCTGTGCGATAAATTAAAACTGCTGGGAAAAATTAAACATGAGCCAAAAAAGTTTTCTCACAGCAAAGACTTTGCTAACAGATCCACAGCTCACTGTATTGATTAGTTGTTTGCAGCTAGTTAAAATAAAGCTTTGTTATAAATTATTCACAGTCTTAAAATCCATAATTCTCAGTCCAGCATTGTGATTAATTAATGAGCATCTGAATGCGAGGTGAATATTTACTGCCTCCAAACTCGCTGCAGGTAGGTGATGATGTTAATAATTCAGAGATGAAACCGGCAGAGAGAAAATGCGAATAATAAAACTCTTCATGTCTTTATTCCAGAGTTTCTTCGTGCAGCTGCAGCAGAGACGGCTGGGCCTGGAACATCATATCACTGCAGATGAAATATTAAAGAGCTAGCTGAGATGAACACACTGGTTTGTATCAGCAGCAGCAGGCTCAAGCCGCCGGAGGAAAGAGGAAGATGGACGAATGTTTGGAGAGCTGAGAAAGACGATCACAGCGAGGAATATTTCTGATGAAAAAAACTCTCCTGATTCATCAGAGAAAGGTATGAATTATAGAGCCTGGCCTTACAACGGGTACCCTGCAGTCACCTGATGTCAGCTCTGAACTTGGGGAAGAAAACCACGTTCAGAATTGCACAAATATCTTCACTCAACAGCAGATCAGATACACGTTTCCTATTCACTGCCCATATTAGAGGTTTCCAAAGGAAATGATGAGGCACACAGTGTTACTGTAATTGCACAAAACAAAATAAAGTTAAATGTACTGGCACACATCAAATGTCCAGTTGTTTTATAGCTTCAGCCTGAGAGCCTCATTGGTTGGATGTAGGTAACTAATGCTAACACAGTGCCAAATGTAATGTTTATTTGGCACCTTTCAAAAACAGAGTTGCAAAGCACTTCACAAGACAAGATGGGAAACAAGCAGAAACAACACTTTAGAAGAGCTAAAAGTCAAACGGCATTCACTAAGTCAGCAGTCCATCTTTCATAGTGTCTGCGTTAAAGAGGCACTTGAAAGCACACGTCTCCACATGAGAGAAACTTTGCCTACTGTGAAGGTTTGGATCTGGTCTAGAGGCAGCAAGACCATTAGCTGGATGTGCAAGCGTCTAAGGATAGATGTTATAAGCTGCTGGAGCTACAAGGCTAATACATTAGTTACAAAGCCAATGCATTAGAGTTTTCTAGTCAAAATGTCATATGAAAGGCAATTTACAGAATAATATTGGGGCCAATTATGGGGGGCCACCACCAATGGTGTAGGGTTTCTGGTTTGGTTGATGATGACCTCATCAGGTTGTAACCTACAGCTCGCACTGGGCTGGTTTGCAGCCGGCATAAGAATCAGCACCTCCAAGTCAAAGGCAGACTGCCTGCTCTGGGTTGATAAGGAGGTGCCACCCCAAATGGAGCCACCATAAAGTATCTGGGGGTCCTGATGTGGTGTCAGCAGCTGTACCGGTCGAGGGTCATTTTTGATTCCTAAAGCCTTAGCGTCCCTCCATAAATCAGGTGAGGAGAAATGTGGCTCTAGAGGCTGCTGCCACCATGACATGTTGCCTACATTTGCAGAGTTGAGATATTGAAATCTAACCACATGCTTTGAATAACAGTTGAATCTTCTCAAATATGCCAGTTAACTAAAAGAAAATAGTTCTTAAAAGTAAATCTAGTTTTCCAAAATTAGCTTGTTATACTGGACTCAACTTTGACTTTTTCCTGAATCTTTTCATTATTTTAAACGAGTCAACTATTTTCCTTCTGTTTAATCGACCAGTAATAAGATCCCTCGTTATAACTTGTAGGCCTTTGTACAGGATGTGTTTGCATGAACCTGATTTAAAGAGCAACACTTGATGTGTAACACTGTATAAGATGTTCCCTGAGTTTAATAACTGCCCTATTTGTGCCCCCGAGGGCTTCTGCTCACATTACAAAAGTTTCTCTTCTCTCATTTTGTGGCGCCCGGCTGGTGGCCAACTCTAAGTATCAACTTTTTCAAAACTCCTGGTTATCTGGCTTCAAGTCCCTCCCACCAGCGGCTGATGTTTTTTTTAAAAAAAAAAGATTTAAAATGACATCCAAAGACAGTGAGGGCGGGTCATTCAGTGTCTGACATGTCAGCAGGATCGGACTCTTCCTCTAATTGTCCCCCTAAATAAAATATATATATATATATATATATATATATATATAAATATCTGCCTTGTTGTTCAGTCGACACAAAAACACAACTGACTGTAAATGAGCATTTAACAGACACTTTCACTGCACGGACACATCATTTAGAGTCTGCGAGAGCGGAGGGGAAAGCAGGAGAGATGGCAAATAGATAATGAGTTGGCTAAAAGCTTGATCTTTAGAATAATTTACTTCTTTTACAGCATGGCCTCGAGTGGGGAACCGTTAATCAAAGGTTAGAACGGAATAAACTTTGTTCAAAGATCCTTTTCCTCAAACATTTAAGAATTGGAGGGCAAGAACGACAGAGGGAAAAAAATCCAATTATTTTCCTCTTTTATCACTTCACTCGTTACAAATAAGACACGCTTTCAGAGAGGCAACACAGTTTAGTTTTATAATTGCTGTTTTACCACCTGCCAGTTCAGCTAACAGTCACTCCGTCTCTGTCCTCCTCTCTTGTGCCACTGAAGCCAGAGATAATCAGCCCCGCCGCAATTAGAGCCGCCGCTGCTTCAGACGAGGATGGAGCCCGCCGTCGTTTGTTAACCCAAAACCAAATGAAGAGTGGGGAAAATAATATTCAATATCAGCGTCCTTCCTGCCCTTGAGGCTTATTAGTCAGTTAAAAGCCCTCACTGAAAGATGTTGCGGTCAGGAGGATGTGACGGGGGTTGTCGGCCATGTTGCAGGTCTGCTCGGACTAATTTCTTCTTATAAGAAGCAGGTTTTTTTTTTTTTTTTAAATAGAGAAGCAGGTCCAAATTTACCAGACCCCCAAAACCTCAAACGTAGCCTGAATTATCTGTGAGGTGTTCCTAGCTCTTTTACACTGATCTTTATCAAATTAGGTTCATATGCTAACTTCATTTCTCTGTGTTAAATAATTAAAAGAACACCTGGGTACTGTAAATGTTAACTTTATCATAGAAATACGCTTTTTTTCTTTATTATGTAAAACTATCAATATTTAAAGTTGCCGCAGGTGTCACCATCCAGCTTTCAGTCAGGGGCCACGCCCTTAATAATGCAAATTTTAAATCATTTAATTATCAAGTTATTTTTGTTGCCATGATAACACACACCATGGTGAGCCATGTTTTCCAGAAGCAAAATATGCTTCCTTTTTGAAATACATGGTCAATATTATGAGAAAAGCATAAAAGTTCCATAAACACAAACACATGGATTGCCTTTGGTGACCATCTGCACCCTAGGCTCAAAGCCAACCACTCAAGTTACCAAAAATGAGCTCATATTGTCATGACTCCTGTTAACCACGCCTTTCAGGGGCGGGCCTTGCAGCAGAAAGGAGGGTTTATTGGAGGTCAGAGCTTCTGAGGCAGCCAACTGGATCACCCTCTCTGCAATATCTATTTCTATCATTTGTTAATAAATTCGTCAATCTTCTGTGCAAACTGAATGTCACATTGTTACTGGAACGTGCACATATTTATAACTATTGTTCTAGCCGTTCTGCTACTTCTCTTTATTCTGCTGGATCAGAGAACACACCAAAAACACCTGCTCAATCATACAAACTGAGGTGATTTCCAGGTCTTCTTGCTGCGGGAAGCTTTAATGTTTAAATGGATCTAGTTTAAAGTTTCAGAGCTCTGATGTGAAGCTTTCACGTCAGAAATAAAGAGCAGCACTGAGAGCAAAAAATCATTCACTAGGATTAAAATGTTTATTTTACCGTCTAAACCACCAGACTAACACATTTCTGCAGCATTAATCTTGCCTTATTCACAGCAGTGTTTGCACTTTATTATCATATTCTATGTTCTTTGTAGATTATCACCATTTCATCATCATCCGATATTATCAGGTGGCGCTCACAGGGAACACCCCTCAGGTCAGTTCTACAGCATTTCTGTATTTTACGCTCAAGCTTAATATTTGTTGCAAGAATGTGTTAGCAAGTTCTTGATGCTGTCTATCAGTTCAGCACATTGAATTGAACAGTTCATTGTGTGTTTCTGTATGGCAGTAATGTTGCTTTAGACTGCATGTTTCAAGGTGAAAACTATTACTAACTGCATGTTGTGATTTTGAGATTAAATGCCTCCTTATGTGACTGGTTTCGGAGCTCACTTGTGACACACTCTGCTTTTCTTCATCATTTTTGTGTTTGTACAAACTGGAGCTAAACTCTGCATGTTTACCCCTGAATCTGTGACTAAAACACTCGGGTGGGGACTGATCAATAACTCTGAAACTTCAGTGTGAACACACAAAAACAGACAGAGGACTGGATGCTTCCTAAAGCAAATGATCAGAAACAAACAGTAACATATAACCTGTTCACTCCCCCACCCTCCTCCTCCTCATCATACTCCTCCAAAATGTAAAAATTTCTCTCGGTAGCGTTGATACCCTGCAGCCATAAACAGCTGAAAATATGAAAAGAGAAAAGAACAACATCAACAAAACAGGGGGATGAAATTTCACCATGAGGGCGAAAATGAGAAATGACATAATAAAGCGATTCTATTAAAAAGCCATCTGACCGTTAATAAAAGTAATGATTTGATGAGAACATCCCGTCCCAGAGCCAGAGGCAGCACAGAAGGAGGGGTGGAGGTTCGACCGCCTTTTATTTTTATGCTCTGACACTGCAGAGGTGTGTGTGTGTGTGTGTGTGTGTGTGTGTGTGTGTGGAGGGACGGAGGGAGGGAGAACAACATAAAAAACAATTGCTTTCTCTCCCATCTCTGACTTAATGAGATTTGGTGGCTGCTGCTGCTTATGTGGCCGAGGCTCAGGTATTTGCTGTTGGAGGTGATGGCAGGATTGGATAAAACGCACGTCTCACTGCAAGGCGTCGACTTTCTCATCTGGTGCAGAATATCAGAGTTGCCTTCTGTCAGTCTACAGCTCCATATGCTGCATACTGAGAGATGTTTATTCACATTTACATTTCAGGCGCAAATGTGACGTTTGGGAACAATGTGAGGCCAAGATGTGTCTTAGAAAGCCCCAAGCATCATGTTTCCAGGTTTTATGAGAAGCTCTCTTTGCTGTTGGCCTAACAGTAATTATTTTTATATTGTAAGCAAACATTTAGCACCCCAGGCAAATTTAATTTTCATTTTTTTTAAATTGAAAAACAGAAAACCCTGCAGCATTTTTTTAAATTAACACCCACAAAATGTATCATCTGTCAATATTGTAAATGTTTGTGTTTTAGAGTCTTTAGGGGCTTAGAGACTGGTCTGCAACCATCTGGCCATGTCAGGGAAAAATTAGCATTTCCCAACTCTTTGTGAGTGGTTGCTGGAGGTTGATGGCAATTGCTGGGCAAATGATTGCTAAAGCTCCACTCACGCAGGCCTTTCAGTGATTCCTGTCTTCCCCTGGCAACTACCAGGTGGAAGATGAGTATTCCCTGACTGTTGGCAAAACTTCCTCATGATTGTTTTGCTTCCTAGCATATTTTTGTGATCGCCTTTTGAATGGAGGTGACAGACTTGTCTGCAACACAGCTGCTCTCCGAGCTGTAGAGAAACTGTGAAAGGTGCGACGCAAACCACAAACAGAGATCGGTTTGCCTTCAAAATTAAGGTTCCACCTTATAAAACATGTTTGCACAGTGCCATTTCCCTGTGTTTGGGCATGTTAACAAGTCATTTCCTATCCAAATGTTGGACAATGAGATCATGGAGTTTTCTTCACTTCCAGGAGGAATCAGGAATTAGGGCTTGCATAGCTGCATCCTATCTGCTTTTGATATGTGGCATCTGGTGACATCTCCACAGTTTTAATAACTTTAAGTCTGCATGATAAATGAAGTTTCCTCTTTAAAAGGCTAATGGAGGGCCCTGTATGATACTTTATTGAATATTAGTTAAATAAATAGCTCAATTTATTAGAACATGTTTATTTTTAAAAAGCACTAATCAAAGCACCATTAGCAAACAATGATGTGACTTCATTGGGAATAAATGGAGGTTAGCACATATTTTTAGACACTTAAATTTTCTGACCTAAAAACTACATTCATATTTTTCACTGTCTGTGCTTTTATACAGGTTGTTTGTGAGAGCCCAAAATGAACAGGGCCAAAAATGGAAATTTCATGGGGTAAACATTTTTCTTCTGGAAATCTTCATTCTATTGTTTATAGGATAATATACATCTGTAGTCTCAAACCAATGTTAAATTCAGTTTCCCCTTTATTTTACCATCGGCATCTGTCTGTAAATAGTAGTGCTGATCTAAGGGAGTCATTCCACGCTAAGAAACAACAGCACATCCTAAATCAATATGAATGAATAGAGGTTAATATCTTAAATAATAAATTACACCTGCATCTAGACCCCCCCCCCAAGAAAACCAAGAAAAGACATTTAGACATTTAAAGCATAAATGATAAAAAAAATACTTTTTTATCCCATATTTTGAAAATTATTACAGAAGGAAAAATCATGATGAAATTGTTTGGTAGTAGTAGTAGTAACAATATTTATAATAATAATAATAATACTAATACTACTACTAATAATAATAATAATGATAATCTTACAGACACATATGTTATATTATAGAGCAGGTTATATGGGTTATATTTCTATTTTGATGTATCTGTAATGGAAAAGTTGCAGCCTTGTTACAGTACTTTAATGTTAATTCAAAATTTTCCTTAGCCTTGTGCTAATTAGGTGACAGACAAAAACAGAAGCAATTTGATAAAACGCAGCTGTACAGCAGCGTGAGCTCAAACACAGTAAAATGTGAAACCAGATGAACCTGGTCACGTCCTCCTTACCAACACATCTTTCTGTGATACGCTAATGGCATAACTTTGTTTTCACTTTGCATCCTAACCCTTTTCACTGTTTCAAGGTTCAAACCAACAACCTTCTGAAACTTTTATTGCCTCTTTGTCTCATACTGAAAGCCATCTGTAAATGCACTCTACTTTCTTTTAATCACTTCTTTGTCTTTTCAGACATCTGTTTCTCCTCATTGTCGTCAGTCCCCTCAACACAGTTTTGGGGGACAAAATAATATAGTCAGAGTGATTGGCGCATTTAGAAAGTCTAACATTAAAAACATGAAATATATCTTCGTTAAATCACCCTGAATCTTCTAAATGGAAACATCATTTTACCATCAGCTGTTTGGCACCCAGGTAACAGGAGTTCATTCAGAGCCTTGAATTGCATGAGTTGTGGTGCATTCATGCATTGGTGAAAAAGATTTTTCTTCTTTTTTTGTTTATTTTCAGAATGCTTGTCATGTAAATTAAGGTGATCGTTTTACTGATTTTGGAACTATGTAAATAAACCACCTCTACCTGCAGGTCAACCCCAATTCTTATTCTCGGGCTGTCAAATGATGCTGTTTTATCAAAGTTATTGTATGTCTATGATGCACATGAGGAGAATTTGGTGCCATGTATGATGCATCGGAATAACAAATTGCTGCACCTGGGACAAAATACCAAAGCACAAACAGAAAGAGAGCAGAGCAAATAACCAACAACAATCAGCAGAGCAATCAGAAGAAAAGAACTCTTGTTCTTGTGTGTAGGTGTGTGTGTGTGTGTGTGTCTGTCTGTCTGTGTGTGTGTGTGTTTGTCATGAACATACTTGGTATAGAGGGTGAGAAGCCACAACAACACCCCCCACGGATAGAGATCGCC